>LOJH01034852.1:14362-29865 GCA_001685095.1 Ellobius talpinus
CTCTCTCTCTCTCTCTCTCTCTCTCTCTCTCTCTCTCTCTCTCTCCCTCCTCTTATTCAGTTTTGCCATGTGGATTCACCCGTAGAAAGTGAGTTTTGTGGCCCATAGCCTTATTAACCTCTCAGACATACTAGGCACATTAGATTATTGGCATTAAATATTATACTCTTAGTCAAATAATCTATAATCTTTCATACAGATGGAGAATCGCAGCTTTAAAATTTGGTGCCATTTTGGAAATATGTATATGTGTTTATAAGAGAATAAATGCACAAAAGCTATTGTTTTTCTCTGGGTATTAGAATTAAAAGTACATGTTTTCATGAATGAATATTAATTTTGTCCAAAAATAACTATTTTTCAAGATTACATTATCATTGGCATGTTTCCCAATGAAATTCTTTATACAAAAAATGGTTAAGCTTACTATAATTTGAAAATTAATTATATTTACAAAGCCCTACAGAGTTTCACATCATTTCTCAGGGAAGAGCTGATTGAAGCAATAGTGCGGATTTTTCTTTCCAACACTAGAGGTTTTTACAACATAGTCTTATATGGTTTTCACCAATGCCAAACCCCAGGGGGGTATTGTTACAAATAATTATAATCATACTTCCTTTGTTGGTCTTGTTTAGGAAAGTGTATTTGAATATTTTAATTTCTTCTTTGATTATAGGTTAATATGTTAAATTGTTCATTATGTAAAAGAAATGATTGTTCTTATTTTCAGTTTTAGAACTGTACTTCCTATACACGTGTACAATTATCATTTTCAACTCAACTGGCAGCTCTGGCTGAGGTACCCACCATGATCCTCAATCCCTGGTGCATATTAAATACAGTATCAGAAGTATCTCTTTCTATAGTTCATGATTAAAGCATGAACTCATCATCCTAAAAACAACCACTGATCTAAATACTTTTCAGATAAGATAACTGAAATTCAGAGATTAACTAACTTGTCCAATATCTCACAGATAAATGCAAACTAGATTTACAGACAAATTTGCAATTACTGACCCTGCCATAATCAATGTCAACTTACTCATTAGTGAAGTTTTCAAAAACAGAACTATAAAAATCATTTCAATTGTCTAAATGAACAAAAATAAACAAGGAAGAAAGGTTAGAAATGGAAGGGTTGGGTAATAGTGTGGAGTGGTTAATATGTTCAACATATAATATGTACGTGTACAAAATTTAAACTTTTTCAAATTTAAAATGTTTACAGCAAGAACAATTATATAAAGTACAATATGATATATTTTGATGGATTCAAGCTAATATAAAAAGGAACCCTTGAAAGCAGGAGATCCCAGGTCAAGTGAAGAAATAGGCTCTTAGGAGTGCCCCCAGAATTAAACTCAGACAGTTTAATGTAGGCCAAGACTTGGAGAGATCATTAGAAACTAAAAGGCAGAAAGCAGCTTCAAGACTACAGCTTAGAGAAACCTGTGGGAAATAGTGATGAGGAGACTTTCAAGACAGACACAAGCTCCACTGTGAAAGACCCTGCAGGCTTTGGGAAACCAGAATATCCTAGAGTATACAAAACTTACGCTTCATCAATGACAGGGAGCATAAGAAATAGTTCTGAGAACCTGTGGCTCTGTATTAGAGTTTTACTATTTACCATCACTTCCCAGACTGCTGAGTATCCTTCTGAGAAAAACAAATGTCATGGCTCAGGGGTTCTATTGTTCACCGTCTGTAGCAAGCTTTAATTTTAGGCCACCAACCAGGTACTCCCAAATCATGACACGGAGAATTCTTACTAGTTATACTCAGTCTAACTTAGGCTCATTTCTGATCAGCTCTTTTAACTTAAATTAACCTGCTTCTCTTTATCTTTCTTTTGCCTTGGGACTTTCTATTTTTCTTTCCTTCTCTATATCGTACTTTCACTGCTTCTCATGTCTGTCTGACTTCTTGCCCCAGGCATCTCCCTCTTTATCCTCATTCTCTTTGTTCCTCTCCTTCTTCCTCTTGTTCTCCTTCTATTTATTCTCTCTCCCTCCTGGCCCCAACTATCCTTTCTCCTGCCTAGCTATTGGCAGCTCAGCTCCTCATTAGACCAATCAAGTGCCTTGGGCAGGCAAGAGGAAACAAATGCAACAACACACCCTTACACTGCTAAACAAATGCAGCACAAACAAACGTAACACAGCTTTACACAGTTCAAATAATGTTCCACAGCATAAATAAATGTAACACATCTTTACATTGTTAAAGTAATAACCCACAACACCTGTCCCTTTAGAGTACTAGCGTAAGCAGATGTGATGATAAGTGTATGTTATAAAAGTTACGTTATTGAAAATGTCAGAGCACAGTGCATTGTTTTGAGAAGGATCGTGTATGTACCTCTTTAGCACAACTAAGAAAATGTTTTAGGTTTGGGAAAATACCGTCTCCACAATAAGCCCGATTTTGATAGTTAACAAAGTTTGAATGTTGGTTCCTTATGGTGGGGACTTGGAACAGAAAACAGATCTTCCTAAGATTTCTAAGTAGCACATATGCTACAATGAGTTCACTATCCCAGTGGCAACTCTTCTACTTTCCTCCCAAGTCCCTGCCTTTAACAGAACATGTGTTGTTCAGGCTAATGTGAGAATATCTGACAATGTTTTTGTACTGATGCATCAGTCATGGGATGTATAAGTGATTTTCCATTTAAGTGAGTTTTCAGAATTATACCTGCAGTGTTAATTCACCCACAGACTCGTTATAATTCTTTTATGAACAACAACTTATATTTTCAAAGTAGAGCATGTAGAATGATACACGTCTATGGTCTTCTCCCCCAAGACATTCATTGTCCTATATGGGACTGAGTTGAGTCTTAGGCTTCACTAGAATAGGATTTTCATGCTTGGTCTAGAGACAACCTTCTTTGGTGTGACTGCTAAGCTAGTGAAAATTTGGGTACTTGCACCCAAACTCTATTTATCAGAATGAAAATACATTTTTTTCAATCAGTTCTTTAGGTCATTCTTTTGCAAAATATAAGAATTAAATAAACCCATTTTAGACTTGTATATCCATAGACACACAGGATATATATTAGGTGCTGACAATACCCCTGCCTGGTTTCCTGGACCCAGCCTAAGGATGCTCACACTGCCCAAAACTATCATACCAAATGAGTCCTCATCCTAAGGCTGCTCTGGTTATAACATCACATTATGCCTGTGAGTTTATTAAGTGATTTGGGACAGAGGCCTGAGCACTCTGTATTTAAGAGGAAAGCTCCATGGTGGAATGTTTATAATGGGAATCTAATATAGCCTTTCATAGGGTCCCAAGCAAGATAGAATGACCATTGCTCATAGTGATAATCTACTCATTCATAACCTTATTATCCTTCCCCCAACACACACCCTTAGTGTATTTCCTAGGATAATTATGCTTGCCTCCACACCTCTGTCTCAAAATTCACTTCAGAGGCCAACCAAAATAAGAAGGAGAAAGTAACTGGAGTCAGAAAAAAAGTAACCCAACTGAATTAGTGATAATGTTTGGAGAATAGAGGCCTAAAAAAGCATTTAAGATATGAGATTAAGGTAATTTTATTAAATAAGATCCTTGTGATCTAGAGTGCTTCATAACTTACTTAAAACTGAGTCAATTTGGGTGGATTTTTTTCACAAATGCTCTCATTTCTGTATGTTTACTTACCTTTGTATGAAATCTAATGTGTACAAAATCCTTACCAACTAGTGTATTCCAGTATTTTAACATTAAATTCCATAATTCTCCTTAAGATCTTCAGATCTTCTGGGAATATATACATATATTGTTTATACTACAAAGAAGTTAGGCAACTCAGTAATGAATTAATTTTCTTTGATAATAGACAGAAGATTGCTGAGACCAAATAAGCAAATAAATAAATAAAACCTACATGGTGTTTGACCTAATATCTTAGTCCATTTGTGCTACAGTAACAGAATATTTGATACTGAGTAATTTATAAAGAACACAAATTTATTGTCGTATAATTATGAAAACTAGAAAATCCAAGATCAAAGCCCTGGCAGGTTCACTATCTATGAGAATTGTTCTGACTGCTTTCAAGATGGGGTCTTGTTGCTGTGTTGTCTGGAGAAGAACATGCTGTCACAATACGTGAACCATCCTTTATATGGACTTTAATCCCATTGACAAGGAAAGCACTGTCATGTTCTACTTGTCTCTTGAAGATCTCATTTATCAGTGCTATCAAATTGGTCATTAACTTTTAACACCTGAAAGGTATTGTGTGGCTGTTTTTGGGGAAGACAGGAATAAACATCACTTCATCCAACACAACCCTGACAATAGCCCAAAGAAGTGATTTCACACAAATACAGCTCAGTGAATTTATTGACGTTATATACAGCTTCCTTAGTCTTGGAGCCTTCATTTTCTTGCCAGGTGAGAGTGTTTCTGAGGCAATAACTACAAAACAGATGGACACATTTAAATTAAGCATTTAATAATAATTCCAACCCTTTGTTATTAAAATGTAAGTTCTTCTCAGAAAAGTTCCTTCAGTCTTTCCTCTATCTTTGTTGAAGACAAATCACCTTGAAGACTAATTTTCAGCCCGAAGGAAGACAGCATGATATATAAGGGCGATGTTTGAATTTTAGGGTCTGGTATAATAGCTCTGTGACCTTCAGTATGCCCCCGTGGAATACCAGTTTTCTCATCCATAAAAAGACAATACAGTGAGTTTTTCTGGGTTGCTTTCTGGGTTAAAAAATGCTCAACCCATGACCAGTAGGGTGTCAGCAGTAATTGGCTCACCAACAGCCTATCTACAAGTGTTGTGTGACGATGCATCATTTCTCAGCTCAGCAAAGCCCCGGAGGCATCTGATCACACAGTTCAATGCAGCTTGCTCTTTTCACGTCATTTTTCTCCCAGTCACTCAATTGGTCCAAGGAAACATTGTTTACAGGATCTGTGTAGTAACTGATGCCTGGTAGATATTTGACTGACTTTCACATGGCCGCTAGCTCAAGTAAAAGCTGTAAAGGATGATTTATCAACCTAGTAACACACACAGAACTTAACTGTATGATTTGTTTGCATTCTGCAGAAATTAGTCTATTTTGACAGAACTGAATGTAAACATGGATAGTTCTGACATACTCCTCAAGTAAAAGATGCAAAATAGCCAATTAATCTTGTCTAAGAAGTTTGGTGGCTGTGTGTTGACTCGTCCCATTGGGAAACAAGTCCTAATTGTATGAAATTTTTACCTTTGGGTTGATTATTCAAGCCTGCATCTGTAAACAGTGACAAGGTCTATGTAATGATACCAAGGGAAAGAAGGACCTCGGCTGCTTCTCTAGTGCACATAGTGTGTGTAATGCTCAGACTGAGCATCCTGGTACACCTCCAAGATAACAATGTCCACCTGGGAGCTAATCCAGAAACTTACAGCAAGCAGGGAAATGGAGGAGTGAGGGAAACACAGGGTACAGTCAAAGTGGGTTTTCATTGTGGAGAACTAGGAATTAGTATATACTGGAGACTTCGAGAAGGCCTAGAATCTGAGTCATCCCAACAGAGGGCAGAAAAGCTGGAGTGTTTTCTTTTAGGTTCTGTAGTATTTCAGTTCTCCTCCTGGAACATTGGTTCACAGCCACTTTGGTCCTCCCTGCATGCAGCCTGAGTACTACTTGAGCCTAGGAAAAGCTGCGGGCAGAGTCATTCTTGTAGATGAAAAGCTAATGCCAAGTGACTATGGTAAAGAGCTAGCCGCCTCTCCTGTATGCTGCAATAAACTGTTACTGTACAGAATTGAATGGAATTTGCCAAGAACTTGAAGGAATGTCAAATAGCCCCGAGACTTCAAACTACTGATTTTTCTCACTTACCTCCTGCAGATACGTGTTTTAAATAGCATCGACTCTGTCAGTACTGAATAATATCGGGGCAGTATCGCCACTAAACACTGTGCAAGGCATTTTCTCTTCTAGTACAGCAGAGTTGTGTCTTCCATTTCCACCCGGGGTTACAGAGTAGGCAAAGTACTTTTCATTCCTTCTATTTAAACTGCATAGGATTCAGCAGCAATTCCAAGACAGTGGTTCTCTATCTGTAGTTTGTGATCCCTTTGGGGGTTGAACAATCCTTTCACAGGGGTCACTTAAGATCACTGGAAAACATAGACATTTGCATTACAATTCATAACAATAGCAAAATTACAGCCATGATGTAGCAATGTTCACCACAACATGAGGAACTATTAAAGGGTCACAGCGTTAGGAAGGCTGGTCTAAGAACCATTGGTCTAAGGTAAGAGACTTTCATTCTGTAGAAATGGTTCTGGTTTAGAAGTCAGGGGACATGGGTTTTCATCGTCATTCTTGTTTGATGGTAAGGCCTTGTGCTCTTGAAAAAATCATTTTGAATCTTCTAGATTTCATTTGCCTCATCTTTAAATTTAAACGTCAAGGAAAAAATTTTGTCAAGCATAATAGCCTATAAAATGAGGCAGGGAAACTTATATTCTATAGATAGAGTAAAACTTGGAAGAAAAATACAGACTTGGATGTGTAGGCAATATGCATATCTATTTCTGTAATGTGTATGCTCATATGTAGTTTTTCTGTAATCATTTCTATTCCAAAATAAGGGAAAATCACAGCATTGAGAGAGTATTTTACAAATCATCTTTTTTTCTGTTAATAAATGTTCTTTGCTGCTTTCAAATCAGAGTGTATTTTCCATGCTGGGACCAGAACAGAGAAAGGAAATGAGGAAAGAGGGGTATATGTTTGCTTTGCCTTTTGACTGGCATGGTGTATAGTGTATAGACATGAATACAACTTAAAAGTTGGTCAAAAAATAGCCTTGTTTTGATTTCCCTAGTAATGCATTTCTTTTAATTTCCTTTTTGTCTTCAGAAGGGCAGTCAGATTACAGTAGAAAAAAAATGAGTTCCTATCTTTTAGTGTTAAGAAAGTTGGCAGTTTGAGGGTTTAACCAGTGTTACTCTTATTGCCTAATAAATGTCCTCCTTTATACTATTTGGTCTGTGTTGTAGAATGGTCTGTTAGGGACACAACCCCTATCCTCACACTGTGCAGGAGAAAATTAAGGATTGATTTCACAGCAATGATGATATCACTATGGAGGCAGTGCCAAAGAGAAGGAAAGTTCACATTCTATGCCACACTGACACCGTTCACCTCTGGTGCTGACCTTCTTCCCTGCATCCTTTAACGGGGAGCCTCTGCTTGTCATGTTAAGTTGAAGTCAGCAGGTTGATGATGGCCACACTGCAGCTGTGGTCCCCATGCCCTGAGAAAGCAAAGCCACAGGTAGGCCTTTCTGTCAGGCCTTTCCAACCGTGGCTACCCATCATCCTTCTCGGTGAACAGATCCACCCCAAAGAGTCAGCTCCGGAGGAGCTGAGTGTCTAAGTTTCTCTAGTAAACCAAGGTTTTCTTAAATATTGAGATTACAGAAGACCCTTGAATAAGATTCACCTTTGGGATGTTCTAATACCTGCAAACATCCTCACAGAGGAGACTACTCACTCAGTCCACTCAAATGCACCAAATGTAAAGTGGGTGAATAAAGAGCGCTCAGCTTGACAAAGGTATCTGAAGATTAGGCTATAGCATTTAGGGAGAAAGTTTGTATGTGTGTGTGCGCGCGTGTGTGTGCTCACGCGCACGTTTGTGTGCGTGTTACTAATGAGAAGTGTGTTGGTCAGTTCAAAGCTGATTTTGTAATCTTTTCTTTACAACTCTCCATAGTTGTAAATTTGTGTTGCAAGATCAGCGGAGTTCTTAAGGCTTGCAGTATCTTTATGGCTGTTGTACAAATAGGGTTCCTAATCCAATGTGTGGCTTTGCCTCTTATTTCCTTTTTACTGGTGTTTTATAATATTTACCCCAAATATGAGTAGGAACGAAGTACTTACTCAACAAGTGTTGAATTTCCTCTGGAGAATTTAGAGACAGGAAGAGAGAAAGGTGTCTGGAATGTTCTAGAACAGTGACCAGCTACCTTTACTTAAAATTCTTAAAATACATTTTATATCAGAATATACATAAACACATCATATATATGCTATAAAACTAAGTTTATTTTTAAAATATTCTAATAAAAATTGAAGTGTTCTAATTATTCTATTTGTGCTTTATTACTCTGAAAGGAAAGGAAGGTAAGCTTGGAGCCCAGGTTGGCGTTAAAGTTACTATCTGGCTGAGGTTATCTTTAAATTCTTGATCCTACCATCCCTACCCCCCAAGTGCTGGGATAGCAAGTGTGAGCTTTGTGAGGAGTCAATTCTCCCCACTCTGAGAGCCAGGAAGAGGATTTCTAAAACCTTAATATGGATGAGGGTCTGCAGAAGGTATTAGAATGCAGAGGGCAGACTGTTCTCTGCAATACCGATTCCGGGAAAGTAATTAGAAATCTACATTTTAAATTGCCTGGCTGATGCTAAGTGTAGTTGACAAGTACGTCTGACTTTGAAAAAAAAATATTTTAGAGGAGGTCTTATAAAATTCTTTTGAAAAAAAATGCCAGGAAGAGATCTTGATACAAATATTAAGCACTTTAAAGAAAAGGTCATAGATAAGCAACATTTTAAGATCTGTAGGGTGAGAGGAAAACACTAGTAATATGAAATAATTTACCCAAAAGTCATTGTTATTTGGGAACATGGATGCATTAAAGCATTTTGCTTCATCTTCCTTATTTAACAGTTACTAAGTCCACATTGACAGTCCCCTTTGGACATGATAAATGTCATGTCTTAAACAGGCCTATGACCTTAAAAATGTTTAACCAGATATTCTACTAAACCAACATATATTAAATAGATATTTATTGAAATTTTTTGGGTGCGGGGCCCTATGTCAGACATGGTTTTGATGTCAAATTTAAACTCTTCCATCAGTGATATATGAGTGTCCTCTATGTGTAGGCTTTGATAAAATATAGACTCAGACAAAAATAATTTCCTAAAGATGTGTGTGGTCTCCTTGTAGAGATTTCAACTAATACTTTGAAAAAAGAAGACAATCATGGAGGGGAGGTACCTAACATCTAACACATTTTGGGGGGGAATTCTGACATGTGGGCATTAAAGTCTCAGGAAACACAGGATTTATAGGAGTGAGACTATTTTTCAAAAGCGATGGGATGTTAAAAAGCTTGAAACCTACTGACCCATAAGGATTTCTGATTTTTCTGTGTGGTGTTGAAGATCAAACCTCAGACTTAACACTCTGCAATCACATTGTTACTGAGCTCCATCACTAACCCCTGAAGGGAGGAGGGAACACACACACACACACATGCGCACACACACACACACACACATGCACGTGCGTGTGTTCCTAGCTTGCTGATTAACTTCCTAGAAGTTCACTTTTTAAAATATAGTTCATTGCATCAAATGACACTCAAAGAAATGCCTGAAGTTTGAAGTACCAACCAAGACTCCATGTGATCAACTCTGCACTCCAAGCCTTCTCCTGAAGCCTCGAGCTCTGTTTACTTCTTTTCCTTCTGTGTTTTTGCCATAAACTTGCTGTATAGGATCTCTTGATCATTGGAAAGCCAAGAACATTGAGAATGGGGCAAAGGATCAGTTTAAATTTGGACCCTTTGTCAGCAGAGGCTGTTGCAGGGCGAGAGCATTGCAGAAGAAGGGGCAGAAAGAATGTAAGAGCCAGAAGAACTCAGGGCATAGAACAAAACTGGACCAACCTCTTCATAGACAAACTAGTGCTTGGGTCAATGTACTCCCGTGTCCTCATAATCCTTCCAAACTGGGCCACCACTGTCCCTTTTCTGTTCTAGCTTGGGGGCTGGACATCTGTTAAATACTAAGATATTTTCCTCTCTTGGTTCCATTATCCTGATTATGTTGCAAATTATACTTTTTCCAATCTGTAATTATCTATTTGCTTTGTTCCGTTGTGTGTTTTTTCCAGCAGACCATAAACTCCATATCTAAAAACTATGAAAAAGAAATGAAACTCAATGCACATTGATCCTGTAAATGAATAAAGCCTTAAAGAGGAATCTAACCATCGAACTGATTTTCTCATCCAAAATTATTGCCCTTCATAGGAAATGGGAGGATGATTTATATAGATAAAAGCAGATCTGTCTTTGACCTCTTCATTCTATGGTTCAATTTTCCTCAAAGCATAGACAAGTATTTTCAGTTTTCATACTCAAAACAAATGAGTAAAGGTTCTCTTTCTTGGAGTCCACTGGCATTTTTTAAAAAAATTGTTCCAGGTGCCTGAGATGGCCTTGTGGTTTAAGGAGTGAGGGAAAGTGGCTCAGGTCTTTGGACTCCAACCCTCTTCTCCTCAAGGCAGCTTCCCTTACCAAACTGTGTCTAGAAGCCACTTATTCACCCTGAACTTCTAACTACGGGCTTGTACCTCAACATATGAAATGGTAAAAGACATCTCTTGAGGGAGTCCTCATCTACCTGCCTGGGCCTTCAGGCACAAGGGGAAGGAATCTGAGCTTGTAAGACAGTATGAAGACAGAGAAGGGCTACCTGGGAGCCCCAGGCAAAGAGCCAAATGAAAGGCTGAAAGCCCTTTCCTACCCACAGATGAATTTGTTTAGGTGATTCAGTGTGGTGTTCAACAGTCAACAGGTGTTCATCAGGCAACAACGTCTCATGAGAAGGTAGATTCTGAAAATCCTTCACTAATTGGAAGATTCTGGTAGCCCTGAGATCACATTTTATACAGCATAACCTCAGTGACATGCATACATATCCCCTTTAGATTAACCAAGTCCCGATACTACCTATGACTTTATGCTCTCCCAATCCTACTACTCATTTACAGCAGTCTCAGTAGGCTGAAGAGGTTTCAACTCTAGTCCATAGAACAGATCCAAGGTTTGTGAAGAAGAAAGCCTGCAGTAGATATTTCCTTGACAGACGCATGTGGATGACAGTCACTGCTGGCCTGATGCTATTGGATGTAACCCAAGGCTCTGAGAGGTGTTCCTTACATAGTGATGACTATCCACGGGGGACACATGGAGACAATCTCTTGAGCTGACCCTTTGTCACCGACTGTGAGCTTCCTGCTGTTGACAGTGGCAAATTTTCCACTGCCTTGAAGCATTCACTTTAGTCTCTGAACACTGCTTTGTGTTTTAGCTAGTTCAGAGTGATCTTTCTGTAATCACGATAACCTCCTTTAGACATGACAGCTATTCTTTAATCTCTATGCCTCCACTTTCATTTGTTCCAAGTTGCTAAGTAGCTCTCTACTGAAAAATTTCCTTAGTCTCAGTAAATGTTGTGTGATTAGCTCAGATTAGTTTTGCTAAATCACTGAATATAATATCCTCAAGGTAGAATAAATTAATACATTTGTAAAGGTAATTCCACTAAGTGTTTTTTCCATACTACTCAGAAAAGGGAAATTGGAAATCATAATGGAACCTTGGGAACAATTTTCTAAATGCCCACACAAATTATAATTGATTGTAACTGGTTCTCTTTACACTAACAAAGACAGGCCTGTCCCTTTAAGGTTCTGCTCTTGGTCAGACCAGAGGAAAAGCATGCCACCCAGGTATGCCATTTGTTTTGTGGGGTTTTTTTTGCCTGGTTTTCTTGGCTTACTTATCACTGTTTATCAAATAGTCTAGACTATTCTTTCACTTCAGACAGGAGAGCAGATCTGGATTAAATGGTGTGAGACCTGGTAGGCTCCAAGGCCATCAGGCCTGCAGTTCCAGCCACTCTGTTGTTTTGAGTGACAAGTTTCTAGGCTACCCTGTGTGACACCTACAGTCAGGATGTCAGTCAAGGAAAAAGCCTGTCTGCAGGCTACAGAGAAGCTACTAACAGTGAAGGAATTTGATGTGTGGCTCTTGAAGAAGCATCTGTAGCCAGGAGCTGCTGAGAACTTTCTGGAAAAGTAGGCTCACTTCAGAACTTAGGACAGGAAGTCTGAGGAAGGTCAAGTAGCCAGTGTTCTACAAAGATCTTCAGGTGAGTCAGACATACACAAATGTTTGAGAAATCCAGTGTTCTCTAATCAATTTGCAGAAATGACTTTACAACTTTCTCCACAAAGTTTTATATGAAGAAAAATAGGTAAAAGATAAGATCCATGGTATTCAAGAAGACAAACTCATTTCTTTGCGAATGTTTCTTGACTAGTGAATAAGTGTGCTATGCATGTAGACACATGTGTTATAGACAGACAAATCTTTAAGATAATTGTGGAGTGGATGAAACATTTTACTTCTTGTTTATCCTTGTTTAGCATCCTTTCTCAGACTTAGTCCATCACTAACCTAACAATCTGGATATTTTTCCTTTTATTTTTTTGTGTGTATGTGTATGTCCATGTAAGTGTTTGTGTGTGTGGGTGCATGTGTGTATTGGGAGGTGAATGATTGGGTATGTGTCTGCAGAAGCCAGAGGAACAATCTTCTGTAACATTTCTTCCTCTGGTTCCATCTACCTTGTTTTGGAGACAGGTTGTCTTCGTGAGACTGAAACTTACCCAGGAGATGAGGGGCTGGCCAGTCAGTCCTAGAGATCTGCCCATTTCTTTCTCCCCGTGCTGGGATTAGAAATGTACGCCGTCACTTCTAGCCTTTTCAGTGTGGGTCCTGAGAATTGAACTTGGCCTCTCATGCTTACATAGCAGGTATTTGACAGACTGAGCTATTCCCCAGCCTACATCTCCCTTTCCCCTGCCTGTCCACCAGAAAGACAGCATCAACCAGAGCGGATGTTTGATCCAGACCATAGTGATGCACAAGATACAGTGTGATATACTCTGAGTAGCTGACAATGAAGTTTTCTTAGCAGTCAGATTATGTGATTCTCACATTAAATGAATGTAAAAGACTGAGCCGTTTTAGATGTATGTACTTTTGACCAGTTAGTCATTCCAAAGAATTATTTCAAGCATGAATAATTTTTCCATTGAGAAATATTAAAAATAGCATCTCTACTATCAGCTGGGTTATATAGTCTTGCTCATCTAATTTTTTTTCTGTCTTTAAGAGCTGAGTTGATTCCTGCAGACAATTCATGTGTGGAGTGATTGTTAATCAAGAACTTGGTTCAGGAGCAATGGGGCCCTAGATGTAAATAACAAGCAATCCTTCTGAGATGTGTAGGGATTAGTTTTGTGGGAGTTTTTTGTTTTGTTTTGTTTCTTTTTTCGAGACAGGGTTTCTCTGTAGTTTTGGAGCCTGTCCCAGGACTGTCTCTTGTAGACTAGGCTGACCTTGAACTCACAGTGATCTGTCTGCCTCTGCCTCTCACATGGTGGGATTAGTTCTATAACCCCTTAGATTGGCCCATTCGTCCATTTGTTTGCAATAAGGTAAGATATAGACCCCATTCCCCTGAAACTCACTTTGTAGACAAGGCTGGCCTCAAAGTTGTGCTGATTGTCCTGCCTCTGCTTCTCAGGTGCTGGGATAATAGGCATGCACCATCCCGCCCATCTTTAAATTTTCCTAAGATGTAGAATTATTCTCAGAATTGTAAAACCAAAGATTTAATACATTTGTCACAATAATGGCTTTAAATTGTCATCATCAGTTAACCTTCCTGATACCACACAATGGTGAGGATTTCAGTCAATTATGCAATGCCAGCTACTCAGTCAAGTATACTCCAGGAACAAAAACAGTTTAGTTTTAAGATAGTGATGTGTAATTCACACATATCTCACAGAAAGTAACCTAATCTCAGCTGCTACAATAGGGATCACATGGTAGAAGCGTGAACATGTACTGATAATGACAGAAGCAACGTGCAGACTTCTAAGTCCTTAATGCCAGGAGGCTCAGCAGACAGAAGGCTCATGCAGTGTGTGGCCCCTGGAGCTGATTTAGGATTATTATCTAGGTCGGACTCTGTGAGGTTCGGTGGGAAACAATCACCAATGTGTATCTATTTATTCCTTAACTTGTTTTTCTGTTTGCAGTACAAGGGATTGAATGCAGGCTTCCTGCATGTCAGTCAAAACCTCTACCTGTGAGTCATTGTGAGAAGCTTAGAAAAGTAAGAGTTTCTGTCTCCTTTCTCAGACTCACTCTCCTGAGCCCTCTTAGGGAGTGCTTGTCATCTTTCTCTCATCCTTTATAATGGACTTTAAGTATAGAAGAATTTATAGTCGGCAATCAAGATTTTCTCCAAATGTCTTTTAACATGAATAGGAGGAGATTGTGAACAGGATCCATTTCTGAATCAGTTTTGTTCACAGTATTATCTAACCAGACACGGAGGCTCACGGTGTAATCTAAGTGCTCAACACATTGAGGCTGGAAGATTTGAGCTGGTGTGCAGCCTAGGCTACACAAAGAATCCAAGACCAGCCTGGACCAAAATGTGAGAACCTACCTCAAATAAAAACAAAAACAGGCAAACAGAAAAAAAAAGTTATTTAAATAGGTATTTAAAAATCTAGACCTTTAGTGAAGAATGCAAACTACATTTTTACCCTTTTGGAAATAGAGAATCTTTTCATATTTTATTTAAATTAAATTTAATTTTACATTCCTGCCAGAATTATAAAAATGGATTTAGGGGCCTCTGGTTAGTTTCGGGATTCGAATGCTGATATTGAGCGTGATATTCAGAAAAGAGAGGACTAGCTATTTTACAAGAGATTGCTTACCCAATGAGAAAGAAAATGAATTATAACTCAAAGCAGGGGAAAACCAGCTCCTGGCCTGGATCTGGAAAAAACCCCTAGACCTTGGCATCCTCTTGAACACAGAGAATTTCATAGATAGATACCATCATCAAAAAGGCCTTTCTGTGACAATGGAAGATTAAAATAAAAAAGACCACTTTGAGTGCTAATCTGAGTACACACAAAATATGACAGTGCCCAAACCACAAATAGCAAACACACTCATGCTGTGCACTGGTGGGGTTACTGCCTTCCCAGTCACCAGTCTGGTCAGGCTCTCATCGTCTCTGCACATGAGATCACATGATCCCTGTTTCCTACTCCAGAGCTAAGCCTACTTCTTTGGATTTTCTTCAGGTGAATCTGTCAAAGCCTGAATCTGTAAGTTCTTTCTATCACCCTCTTCCTCTTCCTGAGACACTGTACAGTGATCCATGGTTTTTAGTATCCCCTATCACAAATACAAATAAAAACATTCATGTGTACTTTGGGCCAAGAACATTCTATAAATGTGTTGTCCAGAGAAGCCCTGGAAAGGGAGCACAGACATTCCTCAACCYCCTAAACTTTCTGGTCATTCTGCAGGGGCTTCTCTCTCCGGCTACTACCTCTCTCTTCCTATCCCATCCGAGCTTGCTCCCAGGCACCCCTTCCCTTCTTCAGAACCAGAAGATTCCCCCAGCTCAGCCTGTTTTGGGGCTGGGACTGGGTGGCGAGTGCAACCGGGCAGGAGTTCCTTTGTTTCAATAAGCCTGCAAGCAGCAAGCTATGCCTTTTGTCTGCAAGGTCCCTGACCAGCAAGGGGCCCTGATCTTGTACCAGAAG
>LOJH01034853.1:218-15405 GCA_001685095.1 Ellobius talpinus
ATCTTTACATAGTTAAACGATTATTCTGCAACACAAACAGATGTAACACATCTTTTCTTAGTTGAACAAATATTCTTTTCCATAACAGGGCATGGGTGGAATTTGTTCTTGGACTCCTCAGGCTGTAGAGGAGTGGGTAAGCTCACACAGATACCTACCCCACAGGCAGGCAGGTGGATGACCCAACCTGGAGATGCAGACTGGGTATGTGGCATCCTGTATGGAACAGTTACTCTGACCACACATGTGGTCGTAATTGTCCACACTACTGCATCATGAGGCACATTTGCCTCCACTCTTCAGAGGCACACACTCAGCTTGGAAGTGACATTGGTGACAAGATTGGTCAGACAGCTGGTAGTGACTCCGGGTTATCTCCCAGGGATCCTTGTACCACATTCTGACTGACTGGGCTCCTCTGGTTACTCTGCGTGGGCTCCTTCGAGAATGATGAAACACACTGTGGAGAGGCAGAAAGAGTGTGGAAGAACCCAGTGCACAGGAATCCACAAACACTTCTTTATATGCAATTGGTATGGGCCCTGTTCCCCAAACTCATAATTCCCAAGGAATCCACGGTTGATTTCTAAGCAGTGCCCTGGGTGGCTCTGAAGGGTGAAAGACCAGGTCCCCAATATTGCCAATCACTCCCTGCATTTTTCTTCCCTTGGCTGGCTGTGTGATGCAACAGGTCATTTAGCCTCTGTGAGCCTGGGCTCCATGCTGGTGACTCTCCTGGGCAGAGTGACTGAGGGGACTCTACAGAACAAGGAACCTATGAAAAATGTATGTAGTCGCAAGCAGACAGCCAAGCAGGCCCCTCTACTGCATCCCTCCATCCCCAAGTGCAATTCCAACTTTTTCTTCTGCACTAGGGGCCAATTCATCACTAGGAACTTCTGTCCTTTAAATTGGCCAGTGTTTACTTACCTGTCAGTGGGGATTCAGATGAAGGACAGGGAGTGAGGGAGGCTGGAATCTAAGTGAGAAGGAAGTGTGGTGCCCCATGTCAGGAGCCCTGAGTCAGCTAGACAGTGGGGAGCAGTTGATCCACATAAAGCCTCACATTGTTCCCCTGGGGCAGTCAGGATGGCGGTAACCTTTGGGATTTGGCTGACAGAGTGTGAGGGGCTCTTGGGAAGGCTGGGAACTGGCAGTGAGGGGCATGGGTCCTGGGTAGTAGTTGTACTATCCCCATAACAAGAAGCCTCTGTCCAGGTCTGTGTGCACAGTGGGGGTGCCTACGTCTCCTGTACCATCCTACCTCTGGGTTGAGCACATCCGATCCTACTCCTGGGAAAGAGCCTAGACAGAGCTACAGAGGGGTTCCTGAGTCTGCCCTCCCCAGCCCAGCCTAGTGAATCTGGCCCCTGTCTGGTCATGAAGCAGTTCCAGCCAGGAGCTGAGGGATAAATATTTAGATTGGCTCAGCCAGGGCCCCAGAGTCGCGAGCTCTGCTGATGAGGGGATCAGGATGGCAGAGCTCACTCCCAGAAGGCAATGAGCCCCCAACTGGCCAGTAGCAAGGGGAGTGGGGCTAGAAGGGGTGGGGGTAAGTATTGCTTTGTGCAGGCCCTGGAGCAGTGGCCAGTGCTGTCTGGCCTGGGCCGTTTCTCTCTCACACACACACAGAGTTCTGCTCCCTGAGCCCCCGTAGGTTTCAGCTGCTCTGTAGCGTAGTGGAAAGTGTGATGAGGAAGGGTGTCTTGGAGCGCTGGGAGCTGGAGTCTGGGAGCCTGAAAAGAGTGAGGGGAGCCAAGGTGATGGTACATGGCTGGCAGCGCCGTGTGAGCAGAGTGGTTGGGCTGTGGGTGAGATAATGTGTGAGCCAGAGCCTGATGAGGGTGTGTGTGTGTGTGTGTGTGTGTGTGTGTGAGATGGGAGCCATTATGTGAGAAAAGAACAACAGATCTGTGTGAAAGATGGCAGACTGTAGCCCAGGGGTAGGAAAAGCCCGTATAAACTTGGGTGTGTCAGCTGGGCTCAATTTGACTGAGGGTAAAGTAATATCCCAATAACAGTGGCCCAAGCCGTGTGTTGCCCTCTTCTCTAAGTCTCACAGGCAGCCATGGAGGGCCATGCTGCTCCCGTCTTGGCCCATCACAGGCCCAGGCCTCCCTCCCCCTGCAGGAAGCACTCTCTGGGCCTCTCTGGGGAAGCAGCCTTAAGGGCCCACACAGGGTGTCTCCTGTCATGGGTGTTTTTCCAGCACAGCTGTCTGCTGTCATTTCCCTGTTCCCATGGAACCCCATCAAGGCTGAGCCAAAGTAGACCCTCTCTCTCTGGGAAACACGGTGGGTCTCACAAAGACCTCCGTGGGTCAGGGGAGGGTGCAGAGGAATCCCCTCAGGGTGAAGCAGAACACTGTACTAAGTAAGAGTAGGGAAGTCTGGTTTCTGGTGCTGGCCCTACTGCTGTGTGACTAGTGAAGTCCCTTCCCCTCATGACCCCATGAAATGGCCTTTTAGAATGCAAAACAGTGGTAGCCATTGACTGTGGCTTGCTGGAGTGTGTCCCTCCACCCCCATAAGTAAGGCCAAGAAGATCAGGCTTGGAAACTGTGGACACTGAACCCATTCGCTCAGCTAGTGAACGCAGAGCTTCTGCCCTGTGCCAGCCCCGGGCTACCACATAAACAGGCTCCAGCCACTTGCCTTTGACCCCAGAGCCAGACCGCAGAGGACCTGGATGAATCATTGCCCAAGCAGACTTAATACAAGGACAGGGAGTGGCTTGAGAGTTAGTGTATACCCTCCAGGGCACAGCCTCACACTGAGTCAAAGCCAGATGTGAACCAGACTCCACACCGGCCCCAGGCTCAGAACCCACCAGTGACTTCCAGGGACCTGCAGAGTTAAGCCCAGGCTCTTTAGCCAGTTCTTAGACCCCAGATCCTGCCACTCTTGCTGTTTGCCTCTTCAGCCACCTCCCACCTCCCCTGCTCCCCCTCTCCATCTCCCCTGGCCCTCCTCCTGGTCTCAGAACCTCATCATACTTGCTGTTTTGTCTGCCTGATCAGGCATTTCTTGAGCATCCACTGTGTCCTAGTGGGCAGGAGTGCACTGAGAAGGAGATGTGCCCCTGGCCTGGAGCAGTGAGTCTAGGAGAGAATTTAAATGAGGTAGGCTGGGCACTGGGAAGGTGGCTCTAAGGACTGGAGATCCTGACCTTGAACCGTGCCTGAGCAGATGGTGTGTGGGAGCTGAGACAGATCCCTTCTGTCCACCTTCCTCAGGTGTGGGACATCCCCTCTGAGTAACAGACTCAGAAAAGTCCAGGAAATGATCCAACACTGCTCATGCTAGGAACTGTATTTCGATATATAAGCAACATGAGAGTTACTGTGGGCAGGAGCCTGGGGTGCCAGCCTCTAGGGTACACTTTATAGTGCAGACAGTGACGACATTAAATGCTCGAGGACAGCCAAGTGGAGGGGTGATTGGATGTCCTACCTCACTCTTGGCTGGAAAGTATGCATCCCCATCTCAAGGACCACCCTCACTCTAGGGAGCCTTCTTGTCCTCCCTCCACCCCAGCCCTGCCCTTACAAGGACAGTTACTCCCTTACCCATCTGTTGCCTCCATAGTAGTGAGCATAAACTTCAACTCTAGGCCTTATACCTGCCTGCTCTGAAGGTTTAAGTGTGTGTAAGTGTGACTTCACTGTGTGAAGTCAGCCTTCCTTGCCTCAGGAGTCCTATAACGACAGGGCCCTTAGACTTGGCTCTTCCTCTGCCTTTCAGAAACTTGTGAAAGTCCTGCTTCGGGGAAGACTAGTCCTTGTTCTCCTACTTATTTCCTGCACGCAAGCCTTACAGGGGTCCCCGACCTGCCTGGGCCTCGAGTCCATCTACAGAGCAATCTTTATCACTTCTCAGGGCTGGAGTAGATGATGTCAGGGATGAGGGATTACGGAATCAGGGGAGAAACCCAGAGTTCCACCCACATCCTGAGCTTTTCAGGGACGAGGGATTGCAGAATCCGGAGAAACCCAGAGTTCCATCCACGTCCTGTGCTTTTTCACTTTTCCATTGCTCCCAGCAGTCCCTCAAGGTAGTACTCTTGCTGGGCCTATTTTGCAAGTGTGGAAACTAAGACTCAGAGAATTTACATTGATTTCCCCCCAAGGTTATGTGGCCAGTAGCAGCAAGGCCAGGGACCAAAGCAGGGAGCCCTGGCTCTCAGCATTCCATTTTAGCTACTATGATATATTCAAGCCTACCTTTGTTTCAGCCACAGACAGAACTTCAACCCTCCCTGTCCCTGCCTGGCCTCTTCTTGCTGTATACAAAAGTACTTCCTTATGGGCTGAAGGTTCCTGGGAGAAAGGACATTACGGAGCCCTCCAAGTTTGGGAGGCCCAGATGCTAAATCTCTATCCCCTGCCAAAGGCTCTTGCCCTATTGTGCTATCTGCCTTGAGCATTTGACAACATCTAGGTGAATCATCCCAGGGCACTCTAGGCAAGGAGAGAGGCTGGGAGCCGGGTTTCCATCTGGCTTGGACTTAACATCTGTCCAGATGCTCCCAATGCATCTGCCCCGCAGAGGAGCTCCATCACACTATCCTTCTGTCTGTTCTGGAGCCTTGCTAGGGGGTCATGTGGGAAGGCCATGGGTCAGGATGTGATGCTCACCCCCTCCCTGGGACCAGCAGAGGACATGTGGCTTGGAGAGGGGTGGGAGAAAAAAAGATCAAGAAGACCAGAGAACCTGGATAGAAAGAGTTTTTCACAGTGCAGCTAGATGGGGTAGGCGATGTTCCTGCCTCGTGCTTTATTTGCATCAGGCTGTTTGTTAGGCACACACAGTGAGAGCAGGAACTGCCATGTTCTTGGGCATTCAACCAAGGATTTAGCGATAGTGGCCAAATGAATATAATGGGAAGTGACCCCGGTTCTAGTCCTGTCTGCTGCTCTACTGGCTCTATGGGCCTGGACCTCAGTTCATTCATTCTTCCCTCCCTCCTTTCTTCCCTGATTCCGTGTTTCCTTCATTTTCTTTTGAAACAAAATCTCTCTATGTAGCCCAGGTTGCCTTCAAACTGGCAATCTTCCTGCCTCCACCTTCCAAGTACTAGGAATACACTACACTTGTTCAGCCTATTTCTTTAGTTTAACATCAGGGAAATTAGATCCAGGAAGCAACTGTGTTTTCTGGGGAAAGAGCTCAACTTTGGGACAGCCTGGACAGCTTTGGAACAGCCTGGACTACCTGGGTTAAAATCCCAGGGGCTTTTCCCCTAAATCCCCTAACCTTGAGCAGGTTACCCAATCCAGGCTCTGTCACAGTTGAGCCCTGCTGCCTGTTGATGTGACTTCAGATAAGATGTTGCAATCCGTTTGACACACAGTAACAGCAGTTTCTCTTTCCCAGTTATCAACATCAGTGAAACTTT
Organism: Ellobius talpinus; assembly: GCA_001685095.1. Lineage (NCBI taxonomy): Eukaryota > Metazoa > Chordata > Mammalia > Rodentia > Cricetidae > Ellobius > Ellobius talpinus. The sequence continues at coordinate 5,616 of LOJH01034853.1, forward strand.
GCCCTCCACAGTTCCAGAGGACTTCCTCTACCTTGGCCGGAAGTCCTCCTTCCTTCTGCACCCAGGCAGCTTCCCATGTTGGTAGCACCTGGTGCTTGTCATTGCTGTTGGTTTCTAATTCCGAAACAGGGAAGGAACTCAAGCAGGTTTCGTGTGGTAGCACCTGGTGCTTGTCATTGCTGTTGGTTTCTAATTCCGAAACAGGGAAGGAACTCAAGCAGGTTTCGTGTGTGTGGTGTCTCAATCAGTGTGCATACAGCAGCTATGTATTCATGAACGCACAGGTACACACGTGTGCATCTACATGTGAACATGTATGCATATACATGTGTGTGGATGAAGCCAGTGGTCAACCTCAGGTGTCATTACTCATCTTTTTTTTTTCTGAGCTAGTCCCCCATTAGGACCTGAAGTTCATGGATTAGACTAGCTTGGCTAGCCAGAAAGCTCCAGGGATCCTCTGGCCTCTGTCCCCAGTGCTGGTATTACAAGCACATACCACCAAAACCTCTTTCTCCATAGGTGCTGGTAATTGGACTCAGGTCCTCATGCTTGTGTGACAAGCACTTCATCCACTGAGCCATCTTATCAGCTCCTCAAGCAGAGCTCTTCCGATCTCAGGTCTGGCTCTAAATGTTCCGTGCCTTCCACTGCTTACGGTGGGCAGGTGGCTGGCTGCTCACTAAGCCCCTCAGCAGCCCTGAGGCCACCCGGTAGTTCGTGCATGTGGCATAGAAAAGAAGGCATTATCCAGATAGCCTTCCCACAAGAGTCAGAGCTAAAAATACCAATAAGGTGGACTTTGGATCCTACATGAGACACCTCCCAGGTACTGCCTGACTCAGACTCTCAGAGAGAGAGAGATCTTGTGTGGGTTCCCACCTGACAGGAACTGTGCCCAGGATGGGATCTGCCACCAGCAGATCAGCCCCAGTGTCCCCTCAGCCGACCTGAGTGGATGGAAGATCAGATGGCCCAGGCTGGCAGGATAAGGAGATGCTAGCATGGTGACCCAAGAAGGGATTTCCTGTCTAGAGGAAGTGGGAGTGAAGCCAAGCTGACTCACCTTCCTTCCAAGGCACTGGATGAGAAGGGGCCTAGTGGAACCTTTCTCCCCAGCGGAGCCTCAATTTCTCTCTTCTAGGAAATTGCTCTCCCCATTCCCATCCCCAACATTTATAATAAAGTCATTATTAAAGTCATTTCTAGTAAAAGTGCAAGAGATTGCTTGTAGAGTTACAGGGTGGGTGAAAGCCACAGGGCTTTAGAAGATCCTTAGCCCAGTGTGGTGGTGCATGCCTTTAATCCCAGCACTCGGGAGGCAGAAGCAGGTGAATCTCTGAGTTCGAGGCCAGCCTGGTCTACAAAGCGAGTTCCAGGACAGCCCAGGACTACATAGAAAACCCTGTCTCAAACCAAACAAAGATGATGGGCACTTGTCCCAGATCATCGGTGACATTTACTGGTAGCTACAATGATGATAGTAACTTCTGCTTACAGTGCTAAGTACGCTTTCCTTCCATATCATGAACTCCACACTAACCTGTCAGGTACACAAGCTGTCCCCTGTCACAGTGAGGCCTGAAAAAGCCTGGGGCAGCTAATGGTGGAACCAACTACCCCTCCCTGCCTATATCTAGAATCCCAGGGTGCCCCCGTGGCAGGAGGGCTCTTCACAGATTGAGACCTCTCCTGACTAGGACCTGCTGACTTCCTTCTCCCCAAGGAGCAGAGTTAGGAATGTAGTAGGTGAGAAAGGCAAGGTGCTTGGGGTTGGGGGCAGGGTGTAGAGGATGTGGCAGAGGGTTCTAGCTATAACCAGACTGCACATGGTGCCTGAGGCTCTGCTCCCTCTTCCTGCTCCAGCCTCCCTCATGCACGCAGTGATTCAGAAGAGGAAGGAGCTGTTGGCCCATTGGTCATGCCTTGAGTACCCCTGTGGGGAAAGGGGAAGTGGAGAGGGAAAGGAACGGTAAAGCCTTTCCAGCCTTAGAAGGCTGCCTCTGCCTCCTGCTTTGCCTCCTGATCCGGGATGGAGGTGGAGGGCCAGGGGGCTAGGCTGACTGCAGAATACCCAGGGATGTTCTGAGTACCAGAAAGCTCTGGAATAGGTACTTGTAAAAAACATAGCCCCTCCCCCATGGTGCTCTGCCCGGTGGTCTCAGGAGCCCTGATCCTCTGATTAAGGACACTGGGGTCTCCACTAAGCGGAGATAATCTGTATCAAAAACAGGTGCTGTCTTTTTTTTTGAGATGAAGGTCTGCCTGGTCAAAGGGTTCTTTAGAAAATCTCTTCAGTGGTTCACTTGTCAATTTTCCAGAAAGCTGTGGAAACATTTGATGTGTGATCTTTGAAGTCACGGGTATAAATGGAAAAGATAAGCCGTTTCCTAGGGCAGGAGAATGCAGTGTCTTTGGGGAAGGTGCTGGGGCAGTGTCCAGGCCTGTCCTCTCCAGGGCTGGTCTGGGGCCCCTCCCTCCAGCTGGTTTCCATCTTTACTCTCTTCCCCTTCAGGATGTGAAGATCTTCCGAGCCCTGATCTTGGGGGAGCTGGAGAAGGGGCAGAATCAGTTCCAGGGGCTCTGCTTTGTCACCCGGCTGCAGCACAATGAGATTATCCCCAGTGAGGCTATGGCCAAGCTCCGACAGGTGAGCACCCACCCCAGGCTTTCCTGGTCAGGTCCTGACCCAGATTTCCCACCCTTGAGGTCACCCTGTCCTCATTCAAACTCAGACTCCGACCCTACTCTTCCTCTCCACACTCTCTCGATACCCCACTCATTGAGAGTCCTGATCCCCTGGTTTTGCTCCAGGCCAGACTGACTACAGAGCCCCAGATCTCTTAATCTGTATGGAGCCCCAACTCTCAGGTCACCCCAAGCTGCTGGCCCAGGCCCTACCTCTTTTTGGGTGGAGACAGAGGCGTGGACTCTGAAAATGTATTAAATATCACCTCTCCCCATGTCCCTCATTAGCTAGGGATACTGGACAAATGACTTTGTCTTTAGAGCCTTTGTCTCCTCGTTGAGGATCAGGTTAGAATCAGAACTCATCCATGAAAGTGTGTCAGAAAGACCACTTGCAGCCTTTCAGCTCACTGTCCACTGGATCCTTCCCTGGAGTTCCAGCTTTCCATAGCCCGTCTCAGCTGCCTTGTGGCGTCTTCCCCTCCAGAGCTTTCCCTTTGCCTGCTCTTCTTGGAAAGATTTAGTCCCTTGGATTCAGAAAACATATGATCTATACTGACATGTACCCTGGAACAGCTTGCCTAGCCTACCTACCCCTAGCCTGCCTCCCAGCTGCACATTGAACTTACCAGCAAGCTCTAGAAGTTAGCTCTATATACAGCCCACTTCGAGTAGAAGCCAGAAATGCCTTAACTGCCCCCCCCAGCATCGGTTTCTCAGGGGTTGGGGCTCGGTGCCCCTCCATTGCCTTGGCTCTGTGGGCCTGGGATCAAGGAGGGCATGGTAGGCAATATTCTCCTCTTGCATCTACAGAAAAACCCCCGTGCGGTGCGGCAAGCTGAAGAAGTGCGGAGTCTGGAGCAGCTACACATGGACATCGCCGTGAACTTCAGCCAGGCGGGCCTGCTGAGCCCCCATCTCCGCAACGTGTGTGCCGAGGCCGCTGAGGCCATCTACACACGTCAGGAGGATGTCCGCTTCTGGATGGAGCAGCAAGGTCAGCTGGGGGCTGCCCTCGGTGGGAAGAGGGAGAAGCAGGTTGGCTGAGTGACTCTTTGTTGTGTTTGGGGGTGAGTTCCTGAGGCCCCTCAGGGATGGACCACACAGACACGCCCAGTGTGGACACCCTGTTGCTGCAGCTGGTGGCGGGTAGATCTGTTCAGCACCAGTTAAGTGTAAGTGTGCAGTCATGAGTGACAGGCGTTCTCAGGGGAGGGCGAAACCCCCCAGGGTAGGCTGGGATAGGGCAGGAAGGCTTCTGGAGGAGGTGGTGACTACGTGGCTGGAACAAGGAGACTCACAGGAGACAGCCTGCCCACTCTTGCCACTACCCATAGTGAAGACACAGATGTTCCTGCTGTCATGTCCACTGGCACCTCTCACAAGGCAGCATCCCACCATCCCTGGTGCCAGCATTGCTCCCAGAACCCTCAGGGTCTCCTCCCAGCTCAGCAAGGCTCCTCTGCCACTCTGTTGGCCCTTCTCCAGGTCCCTTTCCTAGGACTGTCAAGTCCTGTGTGTAGAAAGGACAGGGAGAGTCAAGATGCTTCTTCTGGGCCTTCTGCCCAGCCAGCTGCACATAGAAAAGCCCCTCCCAAGGCAGGGCTGACCTTTGTGGCCGTGTCCATAATACCAGACCACACCCCAAATGAAGGGATGGGCCTGACCCTAGCGCTAGTCCTCTCCCATAGTCGCCAGGCCGAGTCCTGGTCGGGTGGGTCCCTGTCACTCCTCATGCGTGCTCTTCTCACATCTGTCCTCATCCCTGCCCTGCCCACTCAGGTGATGTCTTTTAGGTAGTTTTATTTAAAGCATTGGTGGCTACATGACCCAGTGTAGTCTGTGAAGTCAGACAGGCCTGCTTCAGGTCCTGACCCCCAGCCCCCACCCCCTTCATTGTATGACTCCAGCCATGTCAGTGAACTTCTCTGGACCGACTTTGAATCCCTGGCACATAGTTGAGATGGCTATGATTTGGTGTAACCCATTAGCCTTGCCTCAGGCCTGGGTCTCAGCCCTGTGTCCTGCTCGCAGGGCAGCCTTGGAAGAAGTGACAAGAGAGAAGGCTATCCTGGGCTATAGATGTTCCTACCTTCTTCCTGCTTGCCTCTTCCCCCAGGTGTGGACAGTTCAATGTTCGAGGCCCTCCCCAAGGAGCAGATGGAGTTGCCCCGCTGTGGGCAAGTGAGGGACCGAGGAAAGCCCTGTGCCTGCCGCTACAGTCTGAGCCTGGCCTGGTACCCTTGCATGCTCAAGTATTGCCACAGCCGTGACCGGCCAACACCCTACAAGTGCGGTATCCGAAGCTGCAGGAAGAACTACAGTTTTGACTTCTATGTACCCCAGAGGCAGTTGTGCCTCTGGGATGAGGACCCCTAACTGTGGGGAGCAGAGAACCAAGGAGAGCTGCTTGGGCCCACTGGCCGCCAGAGAATGTGGCAACCCTATCTGGGGCCTTAGGTCCCTTCCTGTGCCTCAGACGCTGAAGCCACGGCCTCATTTGCCTGACTGTGAAAGGGTGTCCCCCAGCAGGGTCAACCTTGGGCAGCCCTGATGCCTACCTGTGCCCATCTGGGGGACAGAGAGGGATAAATCATTCTGCAGACTGGTACCCTCCCCTCTACATGTCGCCTGAAATGTCCCACATACATGCAATCAAAATGCACAGGCCCAGGTTTCTTTTGTGGAACTTGTTCCTGGGGTGTATGTGCCGACATCATGCCTACCCCACCAGCAAAGGGACCTTTGACCAGAGAGGAACTTCTGGGGACTCATGTCCCAACTCCCGTGTCTGAAGTGCTTTCTCTCTGCCTCGGAGGCACCGGGGAGCAAGAGACTGCTGCCCCAGAGATCACCACATGTGCCTTTCCTGGGACCAAACTTGGCTGCATCAGCAAGCACCATTTCTTCCTCCCGTTGGACTGAAGTACTTTGGCAAGGTTCTAGGGCAGGAAGGGAGCATGAAGTACAAGGAAAACTTGAATTTCAGATTTTTAATGCAAAAATATTTATCGTTTGTACCAGAAATAAAAAGTTTTAAAAAAGTTTTCACTCACCTAATGGCGCCAGCCTAGGCGGTCTGAGAGAACTTTTGCCCAATGCTGCCACCTAGTGTCAGAAATGTGCCTCTGCACAATTAGTGCCAGTCTGGGCAAAACAACTTCTAAAGCTCCTACTATGTTGTCTGGGAGCAGTTCTGTGCTTAAGGTGACGAAACAAGGGGATCTGGAAGACTCAGTAGTTAAGAGCACTTGCTGCTCTTCCAGAGGACCCAAGTTCAATTCCTAGTACCCACTTCGAGGGTGAGGAGGCTCACAGACACCTGTAACTTCAGCCTAATGGGGATCTGCCACTCCTTTATGGCCTCCAAGTGCTCACACACTTAAACATAAAAGGGGCTAGGGCAGTAGTTCTCAGCCTTCCTAATGTCGCACAGTTCCTCATGTTGTGGTGATACCCCCTCTCCCCGCCACAAAATTTTCATTGCTACTACTTGGCTATAATTTTGCTACTCTTATGAATTGTAATATAAATATCTGTATTTTCCGATGGTTTTAGGTGACATCCCCCCACACACACACACACATGGTCGTCTTGACAACCGCTGGGCTACAGGATGGCTCAGTGATTAAGAGCACTGGCTGCTCTTCCAGAGGACCCATGTGCCATTCTCAGGACCCACATGGCAAATTGGTTGCCCTCTTCTGGTTTCTAAGGATACTACATGCATTTGATACTCAGACATACATGCAGGCAAAACACCAATACAAATAAAAATTTTATATATGTACACATATATACATATGTATTATATGTATATAATTTATGATGAGAAAGGACTAAAGATGTAGCTCAGTTATATTTCCTCAGCATGGGTAAGGCCCTGGGCTCAATGTTCTGCATAGCATAAAAAAAAAGGAAATAAACCAGTGAGTAATAGCCAAAGCAAAGGCAGAAATGCAGGGCTGATGTTAGAACAAGACATCCAGCATCCACATCTGGGCCCTTGCCAGAAGTCATGGTGCTCATCTGTAGTGCCAGCACGGTGGACACAGAGGGTCTTTGCAAATTGAAGTCCAGCCCATGCTGCTTAGCGAATTGCAGGCCAGAGGCTGCTGTGCTTACTCTGGAAGAATCTTGATTGATAAGAGGTGGGTGAGAGCCAAGGCTCCGGGACAGTGACAGTTTGGCAAGGTAAAGGCAGCAGGGGTTTGTGGGTAACAAAGTCTCTGGTTCCACAGAGGACCCAGCTCCTCAGGAGAGGAGACAGATGCAAACCCTCCTTCAGAAGCCTTGGGGAAGGAAATGGGGCCAACAGTACTATCTATCCAGTGCCTCCAGAATATGCTTGCAGGCCAGAGCGTCTGCTGAGAGCCAGGTCAAGTGCAGCACCTGTGGGAGACAGCCTTCTCAGGTAACAACCTGCATTCTAAGCCCATCTTTAAGGGCCCACTGCAACCTTGCCAGTAGACAAGGAATGAGGCACATTGCCCTTTTCTCATTCTCTGTCTTGCCTAATGGAGCTCAGTCATGATCCCTAGTCTCTGCTCTGGGTGGAGGAAGGGCTGCTTTAAGGTTTACTCTTCCCCAGTGGACTCCCTTACTTCTTTCACTCTTCCTACAGACTTCCAAATATTCAGAAGTAACATATTTAAAAAACTAATGTCTTGCCAAACATGGTGACCCAGCACCAAGGATTACTGCAAGTTTGAGGCTAGCCTGGGCTACATAGCAAGTTCTGTTCTGGGCTAGGGCTACGGAATGAGACCTCATCTCAAAAACAATGCTTCAAACCAGGTGTGATGCCACGTGCCTATAATCTTAGCATTTAGGAGGCAAAGTTCAAGAGTTTGAGGCCAGCCTGAGCTACAAAACAAGTTTAAGGCCAGCCAATGTGTATTACTTGAGGCCCTGTCTTAAAACAACAGCAGGGCCTGGAGAGATAGATCAGCAGTGAAAAGCACTTCTGCTCTTCCAGAGGGCTAGAGTTCGATTCTCAGCACCCGTGTAGGGGGGCTCACAACTCCAGCTCCAGAGGATCCAATGTCCTCTTCTGGCCTCTGAGGACTCAGACCCACAGCACACAAAGACATAATATAAATAAAAATAAAAATCAATCTTTAAAAAACAACAAGCAGCCAGGAGGTGGTGGCGCAGGCCTTTTAGTCCCAGCACTCAGTAGGCAGAGGCAGATGAAAGATCTCTGAATTCAAGGCCAGCCTGCTCTCCAGAGTGAGTTCCAGGGTAGCCAGGACTAATGTACAAAAAAGCCCTGTCTTGAAAAACCAAAAACAAACAAAGAAGCCGTAACAACCAGTGCTATGTAGAGAAATCCTATCTTGAAAAACCAAAAAACCAACACCCACAACCCAACAAAATAAAAAAGACAAGAACGTTTTAAACTAGGGTTTTAAGACAGACATAGTGGCACATATGTCTGTAATCCTAGTACTTGGGGGGGGCAGAATGTTCCAGTTAGGTATGTGGTAGCACAAACCTATGATCTCAGCATTCAGGAGGTTATGCCAGGAGGATTTTGGGGAGCTCAAGTCAGCCTGGACTACAAATCAAATACCAGACCAGCCACAGCAAGACTGTCTGAAAAATAAACAATAAGTAAAATGAATGATTCAAGACCTAGAGTGTTCTTCTCAACTTCCTGGCTGGGGACCTCTGAGCTTGCCTATCCCCTGCATTGATGGAGCTCTGAACACTTTCTCTCTGGGCATCTTTACTAGGGCCCCTTGCTGGGCATCAGGGATGGGGTAAAAACGTAAGTTTCCCTGAGTCTTCAGGGGTTGGTCTTACATTCAGTAAAGCAGAACCAGTTACTGTGACATCCCAGGGTCCGAGTAACAGATGCCCTCCAACCTCATCCTCACCTCTGTCTTGGCGTCCCAGATGCCACCACAGTAGTTAGTGCTTTGCCGGGACAAATGATACCAAGACATCACCATTACTGGGCTGTTTGGAGCTATGGATGGTCAGCCACAGGAGGCACAGGGAGAAAAGGCTTTGCTTACTGTCTGTCTTAGTCACTGTTCTGTTGCTGTGAAGAGACACCATGACCAGGGCAGCTCATAGAAAACATTTAACTGGGATTTGCTACAGTTTTAGAAACTTAGTCCATGATCATCATGGTGGGAAACAGAGAGGCATGGTGCTGGAGTAGGAGCTGAGGGCTTTATATCCTGATCCTCGGTCAGCAGGAAGAGAGAGAGAGAGACATTGGGCCTGGAGTGGGCTTTTAAAACCTTAAATCCCACCCCAATTGACACATCTCCTCCAACAAGGCCACATCTCCTAATCCCTCCCAACAGTCAACCAAGTGGGAACCAAGAATCAAATATATGAGCCTCTGGGGGGTCATTTTCATCCAAACCATCATGCTGCCCTTAGAAGTTCTGTGACAGCCCCTGGAAGAGGTGATTTTACCCATAGCCATTCCTCCATGACACTTCAGTGTTTACAAAGAACCTTTCTAGCCAGGTGTGGGGACTCAGGCCTGTGGTCACAGCACTGGGAGATTTAGTCTTAAGAACTGAGAGCTTGAGGCTAGCCTGGGCTACATAGCAAGTTATTGTTTCATAAAACAAAACAACAGAAATGTCTCTATGTCAACTATTCCACTGGATCCTTGGGGGATCAGGTAGCATTTTATAGAGGAATAACTCACGTATAAAATTGAGTGGCTTGCCCAAGGTCATTGACCAAAGCTGAGTCAGGCATGGCATCACACACACCTGTAATCCTAGCCATTGTAAAGTGGAGGCAGGGGGATAGGATGCTCAACACTAACTTTTTGTCAACAAAACAAACAAAAAACAACACAAAAAGAACCAGAATGTGGTGTAGGAGGTCCTTCTGTCTTTGTGTTGCTTTCATTGGTTAATAAAGAAACTGCTTTGGGTCTGTTGATAGGGAAGAACTTAGGTAGGCAGGGAAGACAGAACTGAATGCTCAGAGAAGGAAAAAGCAGAGTCAGAGAGAAGCCATGGATCTGCTGAAGACAGGATGCTGGGAACTTTACCCAGTAAGCCAATGCCATGTGACGATACACAGATTAATAGAAATGGGTTAAATTAAGATATAAGAATTAGCC
>LOJH01034854.1:0-15916 GCA_001685095.1 Ellobius talpinus
TGAAATGCGAGATATTCATCAGTGTGGCTATAGGATAGGGCCAGTTCAGGCACCTATGTCTTTGATTTTTAATGTGTGTGTGTGTGTGTGTGTGTGTGCCTGTCTGTGTGTGTACACATGAGTATTTGTGTGTATGTGTGTGGGTGTCCATTACATCCCCAACCTTTTACCTGAAACATGATGTACTCTGTGCTGGAGAATGTTTCACAAGTACTTGAGAAGTGTGTGTTTGGGAACTGCTGGATGGGGGGCAATGGGAGGAAGGAGAGGATGGAGGGGAAAGAGAAGAAAAAATCTGACCTGATGGCAGTAAAGAGTTCTGAATTGAGAAGTGATCAATTTTCAGCTCGTATTGCCCAAACTAAAGAATTTAATAATGGACAGGGAGCAGAAATGAAATAGATATAGTGGTATGTCTGAAAGGGTCATCGTGAAACCCATCCTGAAGTTTTCTAGATAAAATAATTAATAAGGCATGATGGGAAACATTGTTAAAAAGGTGATTGTGTGTCATGCTGTTGTGGATGCAGAGAAGCTGGCAATTGCCTGCGTTGCTGGGGCTCTGTAAACACCTTCATTTTGTAGGACAGTCTGGCCTTGTATATTAGAATGTAAGCACTGCACACCCTTCAACCCAGGATTTTCTAGAGCTAACCCCGGAAATGTTTATTGCAGCTTCTTGCATCAAGCTTAGGGAAACAAACCAAGCATGGATACATGCAGCACCTACAACTTTAGCACTTGAGGGACTGGAATAAGATGGCCAGTTCAGGGCCAACCTGGCCCACACAGCAAGTTCAAGGCCAGACACAGTCACAGAGAGGGATGGAGGGACCACCTAAGTATCCAGCAACAAGGTTAGCATCATGTGACATGCAGGGCTTGATTCGGTGGAATACAGTTGAAAACTGAAGATGCTGGATGCAGAGATGTCTGACGTGTATTAACGGACAAAGCAAGGAGAGGCAGGGGCGCGGAGGTACACATGAAGGTGCACATCCATCCATACTTGGGAAAACGTAGAGAAGACCACAACAGGGACATTAACTATCTTTATGTTCAGAGATTCAACAGAGCCCTGGGAAGGCAAGGGCAGCATGCCCAATTCTATTTTCATTGTGTAGTTACCTCCAGTCAACTCTTTCCATAGCGTGTTGTTTTCAGAATCTAAGAAGAATATTTTAGAAGAAATCACTTGTGAAGAGAGAAAGCTATGTAAAATGTCTTACCTTGAGCTTCCTTCTCTTTCTTGTCTGGAAGTTCTGGGGATCAGGCCTGGGACCTTATGCATTCTGGGCAAGTTCTCTGCCACCAAATGACATCCTGGCCCTGAATTTCCATGCTAAGTTCCCTTTTCTGTGGGTTCGTCTCATCTCTCATTGGCAATGTCAGATCTGGAAGGGTCCATAAGAGATCGTCCCTTCCTTTCATTTTGTTCATGAGGAAAATAAAACCCGGAGATGTGTCACACAAACTGCCTAGAGTCCCTGGCTAGTCTCTGCAGACTTTGGGCTCCCCTGAGTTGTTTTTAGGAAAGGGGCTCAGGATGCCATGCAACTTACAAAGCCTCATTCTCGAGCGTGTCTACCCTCTCCCAGTGTATGCCATGAGTATTACTCCCCGTACCTCAAGATGTGGACATGCAGATCCCTAGGCACCTTCCTGGACATTTGTCCTTTGTGGGCCAGGCAAGGGCCCTGCAATAGGCGTTTCAGTAAAGTCTCCTCAGACGACAATGATGGAAGAGATGGCTGTGGCTCTGCACACCCTCCTTTCACCTCAGCTCTGCTGCTTTACTCTGTATCCAGGCTGAAGCTCCCATCCCTGCCATCTACCTCTGCTCAGCCTGGATGGCTCACTCAGGTCGTGTGTTGAGCACTCATTGGCCTTCTAAGGTGCCCTTCGTCCTACCAGAACTCTCCCCAGGCTGGCCCAGTGGGAAGATGCTGACCAGCACATTGTATCTAGGAGGGACCTGGCCAGCTAGGGCTAGGGGAGGAGCTGTCTACAGAGGTCTGGGATCCCTGCCTGCCTATCCTGAGAGTGTTCTGTTGTCCCTCTGCCACAGAGCTTTGAAGGAACCTCTCTTGTGGTCAGGAACTGGCAAGACACCGCGGGGTCACCTGGAAGCACCTCTTCCCAGGGACTGATTGAGAACAGGAAGGCCTTGGAACACAGCCTTTCAGCCTGAGCTCTCATCAACACCTGCCGCCCTAGGTAAGTGCCCCTAACTTCATCCCACAGCCCTGGCACTGGTCCCCCCCAACCCCATCAACCTTGGGAAATGTGGCCCTTTGGTTGTCTCAGCCTGCGGTAGGTCAGTCAGCACTTGGGAAAGGTCTTCCATAGACGTCTTTAATCACAACCTGACTGGCAGGAGCATCAGGGACTTGAGCCCTCTGCACAGGGCACTATCTCAGGGGGCTCAGGCTCCCGAGGCTTGAGGGAAAGATGAGATTGTGGGCAGCTTGTCCTCTGATCATTGGTCAGAGCTCCTAGCTGGGACCTCTGCATGGAGGGTCTTGCCCAACTGCTCTGGTATGGGGGGCAGGCTCAGGACTGGTCTAGCAATGCTCTTCTGGGTGCTCCCTGACTCTGGAAAGGATTAAGACAGATAATATCTTCAGACCGCTGGAGCTGGAAGGGATCTAACTGAGCTAATCCAACTCAATCCCTCTTTACTTCTTGAGCACCACTTAATATCAACGGTGAATCCAGATGTTGGCCTTGAATATCTCAGAGGAATCAGGTATGATCTTGCTGAAACCACCCGGGAAGCTTTCTGTTTCAGCTGCCTCCTTCCTGCTGGCCTCAACCCAGCTTCTGCCCCGGGTACCTTTCCTCTTCCCTGCCATATGATCATCTCAACCAACCCACACTCCTTTGTCCCAAAGGTAGGATGTGTTGAGAAGCAGGTGAGCATTGAGGGGAAGTCTTTCTTCCCTATTTTAGATGTGAGAACGCAGATTGGATCTTGGAGAAAGGACACTGCAGCCCTAGAAACTGTAATAGGATAAGCTCTCTCCTCTGAGAGCACCCAAGGCCTCTCTTTCATGAAGGAAAAGGCGCCTTGTATGGGCTGTGGTCCAAGAATACTGAAATTGTTGTTGTTGTCCATTAAGGTCATCTTAGATCTAGTTCCTTTTCTGTGCCAAGTGCTCAGTGTTCCTGTAGCCCTTATGACTTCCTCTTCCTTTCCCAGGAGAGCCCCGCAGGTCAGGGGGCCTGGCAGCAGGCAGCACTTACTTCTGTCCCCCTTCAGGTCTCAAGATGGCTGTGGAAAGCCACTGTGACTATTTTGAAAGCTCTGCAGCCACCTGCCAGCCTCACCTTCTTTGTGCACCGCAGTCTCTAACCATCAAACGGGGGAAACAGTAGAACCCTAAGCTTACTGAGGTTTAAATAAATGAATACCTGTAAAGTTCTGGAAGCAACCTCTAGCATTCTGTAAGTGGTTAACACATTAGCTCTGCTCATTACCAAAGCCTGTTCTCTCCCAGTCAGACTCAGATGCTTGATTAACTTCCTTAAAGCCCTGAGTAGCCGTCTTACTCCCGGGGCATACAGTCCTCCATGCCTCCCTGTACCCTAACCTGCCTTTTAATGGCCTTGAAAGCAGAAACTGCATGTATCATGCTTACATTGTACACTATAAGGAATAATATTAATGTCTATTGAGACAGCATTTTCGCCCTCCAGGGGGGAGGGGTTACTGAATCCCCGAGGAGTAGGAGTGTAACCACATGCAGCCAGCTTGAGGGTTTAATTCAAGCTCTGCCTCTTACCCACAGCCATGATGTGAGCACGGCTGGATATCGGCTGGGCTGCAGGTTCCACTGGATAAGGGTGGCTCTGGTTTCATCTGGGTCCGTGAGACTGCAAGTACAGTAGCCCTATTCTAGATTCCAGCCCTGTCCACATAAGAGTGAGGAGAGGTCAGCTGGCCACTGCCCAAACCAGGCAGGGAGTGCAACACTCCAAGTTCGGGCCAGGCAGTAGACATGAAGTCATTGTCCTTGGCTCCAGGAGCTCTAGGCGGCTGGAGGTTGGCCGAGAGCACATCGGATCAGCACCATGGACAGAGCACGCCGCGCCTTTAACCCTGCATCCCCATGGAAGAGAGGAAGAGAGGCTGCGCACCAAGAAGGCCTGATGGTTGGTGGAGCAAGGCAGACAGGCATTTAAAACCAAGTTCCTTTCCAACTGCAGAGGCGTGGGTTAGCCACGACCATGAACTTCTCTAAGTCTCTATTTGTCCACCTGTAAAATGGAGAGAATAATCCCCCCATGCAGAGGGTAGAGTCCACAGTGGGTCAGCCAGCCAGCGCCCTTGCACAGGGCCAGCTTCATTTCAGTCAGACCCACAGACGAAGCTGTTCTTCTCAGTGCCACGTCCTGCAGCCTGCTCACTTTCCCTCAGTACAATGTGCCTTGCAGGCTACGGGCTCCATTCCAAGATGACAGACGACAGTGGTGGTTTAGACGGGGGCGGAGGAGGATCAGACCAAAGCTTCCAAGATTCCTGGCAGGGTGAGAGGCAAGGAGGGAAGTGACACAGATCTGTCTGATTTTCTCTGAGATTTCTCCACCGAGAGCCTCAGGCACTGCCAAGCCCCAGGAAGTGAGGGTGCGGTGCCAGAAACTGAGCAGACCAAGCCGTGCTGGTTCCCGCAAGGCAAGCTTTCCTCCTTAACAAACTCAACAACAGTAGGCTTGTGCTTGGGTTCTGGGCCCAAGGCTGGGCACTGAAATCAGAAGCATGTCAACTGGACACGAGTCTGTCTTCCCAGGCCATCCCTCTGCTGGAGAAAGGCAGGGTGTTCGGCACACAGCTCGCCTTTATTGATTTTTTTGCATTATTTATTCTTACTGTTTTAGAGACAGAGACTCACTGAGTAGCCCAGGTTAGCCTCAGACTTGTGTCAGTGTTCCTGCCTCAGCTTCTTAAGTGCTGGGACTACTGGAGTGTACCAGGAGGCCTGGCAGATAACCTATATTAGGGGGAGAAAATGTAATATAATATGGAAACAAACAAACTAACAAAAACCCAGAGAAAGAAAGGAATCTACGGAATGCCTCGGAGCTGTGTCCTTAAATAGGGCCTCCAGGGGGCTGGAGAGGACCTGAGCTTGGTTCCCAGAACTCATGTGAGGTGATTTATGGCTATCTGTCACTCCAGCTCCAGGGGATCTGGTGCCTCGGGCCCCCACAGACCCTGAACTCTTGTATACAGGCTCACATGTGGACACACACCTATTCATGATTTTTAAAATGTGAATAGAAATTTAAAATTATAACATAATTTAAAAAATCGGGTCACCAAGGCAGATCTTACCAAAAATTTATCACTCGAGACACAAACTGCTTCCCTTGGGAGTCCCTGGTGGGTCTCAGGATTCAGAATCAAGCAATTTCAGGAGAGCTTAGGACAGGAGCAAGATCTAGAAACCCTCCTAATCCTAACCCAGACGACGCCATGCCTTTCCTCCAGTATTTCCATGGCTTCGCACGACCTACACCGTGAAGCACAAGTCAGCCAGCCTGTCTTGGATGTCATGGTCTGTCAGGTTTCCTTTAGTTCAGCAGACCCTTTTCTCTCTACCTCTGTGGCCAAGCCTGTCGTTTGCAAATATTTTATTCTCCACTTCCCTCCTCCTCCTGTTTGTCCCTCTCTCTACTGCTTTCTGTCAGGACAGAATCTCTGCTTTAGGAGTTCCTTCTGCCCCATGGTCCCCGAGGCTGGAGCTTCAGCGTCTCCCTTGCTTTGTGCTGGGTTTGGCGCAGAGCTACTGTCTGATCTGCCACCTGGGTACATGCTGAGGCCTTGGCCTGAGCTCCTCCACCTCCAACAGGTGTTGACTCAGTAAATACGAGCTGAACTGTGTCCGTGATTAAAGGCAATGGGACAAGCAGGGTGAGCCTTTGGTCCACTTGAAGGCCAAAGGCAGGAGAGAAATGTGAACAGAAAAAAGGAAGGGACATTGACAAGGAAGAGAGGAAGAAAATCGCCCTGGTTTACTTCGACTGTCGCAGGCAGGAGGATGGGTCTCTCTTCTCCAGAAATAGCTACTACTCCCTTCAGCCATCCCGGACAGTAGCTCTTTGAGTTTAATTAGAACACCTCTAGCTTTAGGCAGAGCATGTTTTCTCTGGTTCCATCTCTGGGTCTGTGCTGTTTTGCTGAACCTCCAGTCAAGGAAAAGCAAAGTCAAGAAGGAGCCTGGCCCTGACCTGGCCTTGCTTCTAACTGAGGTCAGTGACCCCCCCAACCATACAGGAACAGGAGGACTAAGGTGTGGGTATCACCCCAATTTCTGGAGGCTTTAAGAGCTATGGTCCCTCAGCCACTTGTTTCTGCTCCCCTCTAGGGCTGAGCTTTATCCCCAGATCTGTAAATAGAGAGGCTCCAGACCACAAGGGTGATTCTCAGGACCCTCATGAGTTCCGGACTCTCTGATGTTCCGTGATGCCATATAAACCAGACCAGCATCTTCAACCATCTGGCTTCCACCACCCTCACTGAAACAGCTTGCTTTTGGCAGGCAGCTGCTCTTAGAGCACCCCTGAGGCAGTCTACATGGCTTCTGGCCTATTTAGACAGATGGAGCCAGAGCCCAGGGATGGGCTTCAGCCCGGCCTTCATCTCATCTGAGGGTGGCATATTTCCATCTAGGGACTTGAACTCCCCAGGGAGCCCGAACACAATCTGGACCCACAACTGCCTTCCTCCTCTGCTGCCTCCCCCTGAGCTTTTGTGCATTCAGTGGTCGGCTCTTGGAATGTCATACCATGGCTGGATGCCTTTATGCCCTTCAGGGCATGTGGCTGCCCTACTGATTCAGCGCTCACGTGGTAGCAGGGGATCCTGTCTTGGGTTGTTGGGGGGTAGTTTAAAATCCCGTGCTTGTAGATTCTTAGCAGAGTGTCTGGCAGCTAGCAAGCTGTCACCTCATGTGACATGGGAACTAAACCGTCTATCTTTTAGGAGCCACCTCTGGCCAATCAATCTCTACGCCTCCTTTCTGGACACCAGCGAGAATTAGATACTGCTCTCTGTGACCTCACACCCTGCAGTCCCCTTGTCCCATGTCCTTTTAGGGAACGGCGTGCCTGGATTCTACGCTCCTCAGCTCAGGAGCCAAGTCGGCGCTGAATTGGTGGTTTTGTGAGTGGAAGCTGTGGAGCTGGGAGAGCAATACTGTGGTTGAGAGGACCAGGCTGATGGCCAGACTCCGCTCAGCTGGGGGGCTGCAGGGGGACCTTCCTCCCCCACCCCCGTGGATTTGGCCTCCATAGGGCAAATTTTAAAGCCTGGCCCAGTGGTATTGACATCATTCATGGGCTTGTTAGGGATTCTGCCTCCCAGACCTGCCTTCTCAGAACCTGTAGTGGTTTATCGTGTACCTCAATCATATATTCAAACAGTGACAAGGAGAGAACAAACCAGTGAGTCCCTTGTGCTGCTGTGGCCACCACCTCCCTTCCCTGAAGGCAAACTGCTAGCAGTTTCTTGTGACCGCTCCAAAAGGAAGTGGGGAGTGTACCCCAGGTGGGTACATACAGGGCCCAGCATTCTCTCTATATGCTGTCTGTTCTGCACTTTGCCCCTTAGACCATCCAGCTGCTACTCTCAAAGCCTACTTATGGGGTTCAGGCTCTCCTAACCTGACTTGGTATGCTTACTAATGGTCCTGCCACATGTGGCTGGCCTTCGCCCCTCAATTGAGTGCTCAGTGTGGCACAGATCAGGGGTTCAATGGGCAAGCTCTATGTGGATGCAGAGAGTTGTAACCAGCCGGTTGAGTCTGCGTGGGACTAGGGTACAGCCTTCGGCTATGGAGCCTTAGATGGTCAGAGCTCATCTTGGCTGCAGGAGATGGAGGGGATGTCAACAACAGCATCTTATCTGGTTGCTGACTTGGTTGCTGTGGGCACCTCTCTGTGGGCAACCTTTATCCTTCTGTAGCAGCAGCTGACTCTAGGATCAGACCCTACCCCACTGCATTTCTGTGATTCCCTCCCATTCCTCTCCTCCCTTCTAACCGTCTACTCCCCTCCCCTGGACTCATGCTGAAGAATTAATGAGTTAGAGGCTGAGGAGAGAACCATACCCTGGAGTCTTTACTCCCCTGTTGATGAGGAACGGAGCAGCTGCCCAGTCTTGCTGGCAGAAAGTGTAGTCCAGACTTGTTGCTATGGAGACAAGAATTATAGGGATAACTCAGGGTCTTGCTGGAGGCTCAGCTTTGCCCAGTTGTGAATGCATTTGCTCAACCGCCCTCAGATGGGAGATGTGTCACATTTCTCCTTCTCTAAATCAAGACAGAAACCTCCATGAACAGGTTCCAGCCAAGCCCCGAGGGACAGAGTAGTCAGGGGCTGCCTAGCTTGAGATGGGAAGACTCCAGCAATACGGGTCAGCAGCTGCGGGAGAAGTAGTTCAGATGACAATGTTTGCAAGGTCCCTTCCAGGACATATGCTCTGAGTTTGACATCCCAAGGCCAAACAAGTCCCTCTGCCATGCTTCCTGACTTTCTCATCTTCGGTAAATATTTGCAAAGCACCCAGCCCTATCCAGACAGTAGAGACTGTAATGAGCAACAAGGGCTCAGGCTGTGTAATTAAGGGATCTGCTGTTCCTTGGGGTAGCCAGCCATGTGAAAGGTCCGCTTATGAGTATCACACAATATACGAGGTCCTATCACAGCAAACCACGCATCACACTGAATGTGCTGGGAAGTGTGCAAGTCGCTCACTTGGTTTCCTTAGTCCTCACAGCTGCCCAGTGGGGAAGATGATATCAATGCATCCATTTCATAGGTAAGGAAACTGAGACAAGGGCAGTTATTAAACCTACTTAGAGTCATGGTGCTAATACACAGCAGAGGCTAGGGCTAGACCCAGAGAAGTCAGCCTTAGCGACCCACAAGTACATACTGCACTGTGTCTGCCTCCCAAGATGCCCTGAGGTAGGACATGGTGCATCACTTGATTCCTCCCAAAGAAATAAATATTAAACCGAGGTTAGTAGCAAAAATGAGTTAGCAATGGTAGGGGGAGCACCTGGGCAGGGAGACTAAAGTATGGCAAGGCCCTGGGGCTGTAGAGGGAAGGGATGCCAGTTACACAATTGAAGGGAGAATCTGGGGGACGATGGATGAAAAATAGGAAGTTGAGCTAAATAAAGTCTCAGTGTCAGGCAGAACTCTCCATAGCGGGTACAACCAAAAGCCCTTCTATAGGATTCCCTCACCACCTTATTCAGGAAAACTCCGAAACACTCCAGATTGGGCTCAGTGGTCCTTGTCTGGGAGCTGTGCACTGTGGTAGACTTCTCCCACGCTCTAACTGCCTTTTAGCAAGAATCTGTCTCAAGCCTCTCCTGGAATGAGCTTGGGGAAGGAGAGAACATGCTCAATTCTTTCTACTACATTGAGAACTCAGGGCAGAGTGATTAACATAGGGGTAAAGGGGACATAGGAGCTTCCAGGAGGGATGCCTGAGGGTATCACGCTGTGCTGACTCCCAACATGGCATTCTAATGGGCATGGGGTACCAAAGAGCCAGAGAATGCCAAGGCCTTTGAGAGCAGGGGCCATCTATCTATGAAAACCAAGGCATGGAAAGAGGGGGTTCCTGGTAGTAGGAAGAGAGGTGGCTTGAGCAGACTTGATCTTCCTGTGAGCAGCTGCCCAGAGCCACTAGGGCCCTTCCCCACTGACAAGTTACAACTGGCAGAATACCTGAGAGATGGCAAGGGGTTTGATGAAGGAAAACCAGCAATGCCTGTGCCTATAAAAAATAAGGCTTCCCTTCAAAATACTACATACAATAGGGCATGCTCATTTAGCTTTTCTTTTTAACCAGAAAAAAATTAAAGACCTATGAAAGGACATGGTATAATTTTAAGGTATTTTTCTTCTTTATTCCTTAAATTTAAAATAACAAAACCCCAGGATCCTCTAGTCTTAGAATGTCAGTACATCCTGCTCTTCTGAATGTGTACATCTCACACACAAGCAGGGTGTTAGCCCCTCATCTTAGTCTTTCCCGGCTGCAGTCCAGCCCCTGGAGGTCTGGTCTGAAAACCCCACAACTGCTTCGCCTCCTGTCCTGTCCAACTTAGGCCTGGCCACAGTGGCTGCTGTGACAGAGAGGCTTTGGCTCCTGGGTTGGTATGACAAGAGTCTGAGGACTTACTGGCAGGGCGAGGCACCCCAGGGTGGGGGAAGTCAGTTTCCATAGCTTCTGGCTTTGACTCCCTTTTCCTGCCACAGGTCCTGCATTCCCTCCAGCTTTATGATTGCGGGCTAGGACTTAGCCTCAGTTTATCAACCTGTGAAATGGAGCGCAGATTCTTGCAGCTCAGGCGTTGCTCTTAGGCACTTGTGAGGGATAAATGCTGGTTAGAAAAAAGACTGCACCTGGCTCATCACAGGGATTCCTGCCTTCTTTCTCTGTCTGAAACCACACTCACTCAAGCCTGGGGTTTGATTCCAGCATAGCTTGCCGTTTCTCCATTAATTTCACTTCTGTCTTGAGTCTGGGCTTTTTTTTTTTTCCTCCAGTGCTGTTCTGTCTTGACTGTGGGTCACAGTGTGATTCAGAGGAGCTGATGAGTCCTTCCCCTGGGGCTCATTGCCCACTCCACTGCCATTAGCTCTCTGACCTAGCCAGTCTCTCAGGCTCTTCAGACTCAAGATTCCTCTTTTCAAGATGACAGAATCTAGCTGGTCTTTGCACAGGACACAGAAATGCTCTAAGCATTTTCAGGGTTTATTTATTTAATATGTATGTATTTAATACTAGGCACTCCATGCTTTCAAAATGACTGAGATGGTAGACACTGGGTTCTCAGAAGAGCGGAACTGGCCCAACAGACATACATCACACAGTCAGGGGCTGTTCCTGGAGCCACTGGGCTCCTATCTGCTCCGTGGCAACCTAGGACCAGGAAGTTCCCTATGCATTTGTGACACTTGCCTTTCTCTACACCTCATCTCCCCAGGAGATGAATCTGCCCCCAAGCACCCTCCCCCTTCTCCAAGGATCACTGCAGCCTAAGGAAGACAAGCTCCTCCTCCCTTCCACCTTCTCATTCTGCCTTGGTACCCTCTCTGAACCAATCGGTAGCTAGAGCCCCAGCTGCAATGGAGCATGGGAATTGTAGTTTTTAGCTTTCCAGATTCTTCAACATTGGAAGGCACATGGGAAGGAACCATGTATGGAGGCCAAGGGTCACTCACCTACAGCATCTAACACTCAATCTGATGTGTTAACGATTCACTAAAAAGCCTGGCATCGTAAGTAGCATGTAGAACTTCCTTCCTAAACACCAACTGCCATCCTTATTATGGTACCAAGAATGCCAGTAAGCGAACATGACCCTCCCATAATCTCTGGTGGAGAGAAACTGCCACAGAACCTTCTAGGCTGCCTGGTGCTGTCCCTGGTTCTGGGATCTACTGATGGACTCAGCACTGGCCGGCTGCCCACACGGCAGGTCCTCTGCTTGGCAAGCTGGTACCACCAGGTCCACTCACCCTACACGTAGCAGCCTCTGAGAGAAGGCTGGCCTCATCTTTGGAACAGGGTAGCAAAGACAGCAGCTAACATTTGTGGTTCCTACAGTTTATAAAAACCGTCTGTGTACCATCTTCTTAACTAGCCTTCAGGACCTGTCAGGGCAGACAATGAACTCCATTTCGTAGGAGACAATGCTGACTATTAAGAGGTTAGATGGTGTCAGGCGGTGGTGGTTCACACCTTTAATCCTAGCATTCAAGAGGCAGAGGCAGATGGATCTTTGTGAGTTCGAGACCAGCCTGTCTACAGAGCTATACAGAGAAACCCTGTCTTGAAAAACCACCACCACCACCATCACCACCACCACCAACAACAAAGAGGTTAGTTGGCAGCTAGTAAATATCTGATCTCTACTCAGAACTATTTTCTCCCTCTACTCTGTATGATAACTTGGGGAGGAGACTTGGGAACAAACAATATGATGTGGGTGGACAAAAAAAAAGCAGCATTCAGATGCAGCCTGCAGAAAGAGTGCAAACCGTTTGCAGCTGTTTTTCTCTACCTCTGAATGTGGGTTAGGAAGAAAGGACATCTTTCACTGAGTCTACTATATGCTGGTCAGTGTAGGGGCACTAGAGAAAGCCCAAGAAAAAGAAATGGCTTCTGCTATTCGAACATCCCATAGATGTTTCTGGAAAAAAAAACTGACTGCTTATGTGCACAGAAGAAAGAGAGGCCAACACTAGGTGACAGTAGCAAGAGCCATTTGTGTAGAGGATTTGTGTAGACCAGGCCTGGAGTCTAAAGGAAGGTTCCAGAGAGCAGTGTGGGAGCTAGACCTCGGCACAGGCTGTTACGATGAGATGAATTTCTGGCTCAGCCCAGAAGTACATGGTTTGTAGAGTGGGGCAGAGAGCTCTTGGGTATGTGGCAGCAGGGTGAGTCGGGAGGAGAGCAGAAGGAAGTGTGGTACCCATGAGGAATCTTAGGTGGCCTCTA
Source organism: Ellobius talpinus (assembly GCA_001685095.1). NCBI lineage: Eukaryota > Metazoa > Chordata > Mammalia > Rodentia > Cricetidae > Ellobius > Ellobius talpinus. Next base: position 12,527 of record LOJH01034854.1, read on the forward strand.
AGATTATGAGAAAATGTCAGAGCTTGGAGATCCCAGGAAGAGATGCAAACCTCTACACTATCAGTTGTCAGAGCAGCAGGGATGGAGCAGAAAGGAAACATGGGAATATAAAAGGACCTGTATCCTGAGATACCCCCTCCACACACACGCACACACACACCACACACACATGCACACACACGCACACATACCACACACAAGCACGCACACACACACCACACGCACACACAACACAACACAAGCACACATGCATGCATGCACACAAACACCAAAATTTAAAGATCATAAGGTTGCCATCATTTATCTATGAATCTCAAACTCTTATTTAGGTAGAGTCAGGAAATGTTTAAGTATCCACAACCCCTTAGCTATATGCAGACAGTTCTAGGAATCTTAGTGAGTGGCTATCCATCCATTCTGCACACAGAAACTGGCTCATTTGTAAGATAAGTAGTGTTAGTGTTCTCTAAACACCTTCCAGCTGATTCAAAGCCCCTTGCCTGCTCCATAAGGCTGTGAGGTCACTGAAAGTTCTAATTGGGGTGCCAGAAGACCAAGTTCCCACTTCCACCCATTCCCAAACCCACCCATTCCCAGGCTTAGACAAGTATCTGAACCTGCGGGAGATTTAGCTTCATCACATTGTACACTGAGTACACTGTCCTTGGCCATAAAGTCCTACGAGATGGAAGACAATTTGTGGCAGGGCAGGCTCAACTCAGGTAAGATTTGTGGCCAGCCGACATGGCCAGTGTGGAGAGCTATGGAGCAGAGCCCCTAGTTCCTGTGACTCCCCTATCTGTTCTGCTCCTACTGGCAATGAGAGTCAGCTGAAGCCACCAAGCTGGTTGCCTGGAAAGGGGTGATAGGGGAGAAGAGGAGATCCAAAGGCTAGAGGAAGTGGGAGTTCACATGGCCGGAAATCAATTTATTTGTTTACATCCTGAACCAAGAGAGATGATATTTCCTACCATTAGGAAAAAAGGGGGTGCTTATTATTGAAAAGGCAGAGAAGACCAGGACATGGTGGGGGCAGGCAGGAGTTATGACTTTGTGCACGCTGCTGGTGGTGGTGGGGTGTGTGTGCACGTGTGTGCACATGCATGTGTGTGTTCATGTCTATCTATGTGTGCATGTGTTCGTGTATCTGTGTGTGTATCTGTGTGTGCATGTCTGTGTATATGTGTGTGCGTGTACATGAGTGTGTGTGTGTGTGTTGGCTGCCCACTTCTTCTGACTTGTGACTACAGTGATTCTCATCTGAGCCCAAATGCTTCCCTTATGGGCCAGTTCCTGATGGTCCATTGGGTACAGGGAGGTTGACAATGACTAGGCCCTGAGCAGTGCTGGGAAGCACAGCTATCAGCTTCAGGGCCCAGCTTAGTTCCCTGGTTCTGTCCGCCATGCTTACACTGCGTCACCTTGAAAGTCTGGGAAGGTTCTGTCCCTGGAACAGGACTTGGGCAAGGTCATCCCTTTCTTCCGCCTTTGCCAACCCACTAGACTTTGATACTTCTCTTCCTGGGATGGCTGGTTCTGGTGCCCTAGGCTTTCTGAGTGTTAAGTGAAATATTGCTTAAATGGAAATGATTGGCCCAGAGCTAATGCTTAGTAAATGTTAGCAATCAATAAGTTAGCCCCTACAAAGAACTCCTTAGACCATCTTTTTTTAAAAAGAAATATTGATTTTATTTATGACTATATGTACTTGTGTGTACTTGTGCATGAGTGTATGCAGATGAGTTCAAGGGTCTATGGAGGCCAGAAGAGGGCGATGGATCCTCTGGATCCATCAGACAGCTGTGAGGTGCCCAACATGGATGCTGGAATCTGAACTCTAGTTCTCTGGAAAGAAAGTCAGTGCTCTTAACCCCTGAGCCATCTCTCTAGCCCCCACCCCCACCCCAGACCACTTTAAGTCTGGGATCACTCCTGAGGCTCTACCTTCCAATGTCTGGGTCATCGTAGTGGAGAGCAGAGAGCCGCTGTGGCTTGCTAGGGCAGCGGTAGGTCTGGATGCCTGGAGGGAGAGAGGCAAAGCTAGTTCTGACACTGTCCCTGAGTTGCTGAGGATGGCTCAGGGTGAGAAGACCTAGACCAGAAGAACATCCTGCTTTTGACAATGGAAGGAGGGAGCTGGTCCCTCTCCCACAGATAATGTATGCAACCATGGAGGGAACCTGCCTCACAGATCAGCGTTCTCATTGCCTCTCTTGCCCCCCGCCTCTCCCCAAATCAAGAATGTAATTTGATTTTTGTTCATGAAAAGAGCAGAGACAATGGCTACCCAACGACTGCAGTTTAAGGGATAGTGGACTCTCCTTCCCCATCTCTCCTCATTCCTGTCCTGAAATAGAATGAGTAGCAGGAAAGAAGCTATGGCTGATCCAGGAGGGGCCCCTCAGCACCATCTCAGTGAACTGATGACGTGAAGATGGCACTGGGCAATCGTGAGAGCCGACGTGGTTCTCAGCATTGTAAAAGGGAATGTATGAACCATCTTCCTCCACCATCACAGTAACCCTGTGGGGCGCTGCTGCCATTATGCCCATCTTCCAGGTGCTGAATCCGAGGCTCAGCGAGAGAAGGGTTGGTGGCTAGGATAGATCCAGAGTTTAAATTAGATGTCCTGGCCTCAGGTAGCCAAATTCTCTCCACTCCCTTGAACAGCTGTCTTCTGCTATGGGATTATTGTCTAAAGAGTTATGTTCCCCAATACTTGCTACTCTGGGAATGCAGCAGGTTAGTGTCCCAGCCACCTGTATCTCGACAATCCTCAGGTTTCAAGCTTCATCCCTGATGAAGATGAACTAACTCTTTGCAGAGCTAACACTTCAGCTTTCTGCACCCCTCCTTTACAGCCAAGAGCTAGCTTAGGGTCCCATCCTAATGGGGTATTGTCTTTTTGGGGTTATTATAAAGATGAAGAAAGAATGCAAGTCTAGGCTGGAGCAGTGCATGGAGAAAGGCTGGGTGCTGCTTTAGGTTTCCATGGCAACAGCCTCCTCACTGCCTCTGCCTACTGCTTGAGATCTTGGGTGACAAGGTGGGAGAGGTAAACTATTCTCGCTTTCCTTCCTGCTCCTGCCCTGCAGGTCAGCCAGATGGAGCCGAAACCACCACTCCCAACACCAAGCTTACGCTGGGATCTCATAGCTGAGGGTCTTCCCATCCCTATATCAATAGTAATTCTCTCTCCAGTTCCTAAAGGCTATAAATTCCCTGAGGAGGATGACATATTTGTACCTCCAGGGTCTGCATGGGGCCTAGCAAGAGCAGATGTTTGATGGAGTGGATTCATCTTGTGGGCTTTTTTCCATTTAATTTTCTGTGTATAAGTGTGATGGAGGAGGGTCATCTGTCTATGTGTTACTTTCATTGGTTTAATAA
>LOJH01034855.1:0-19438 GCA_001685095.1 Ellobius talpinus
ACATCTTTTAATAAACTTATACACGTGGGTTCGTTTGTGTTTCACGCTCTCTTCCCATCTCCGTGGAATATTATCGGATTATTATTGGAACATTACTAGAAGGAAATAGCTCTGCCTGGAGAGATGCCAAGAAGTGACAAATCAAACAGTCTCAATAGGTGGCAATTAAACTGTTGTCTCTAAAGCCTAGAATAGGTTGTCAATGGGACTTTGCAGTGGATCCCCTGGCCGAGCATATAGAATGTTTCACATTCTGTTTTAGAATCTGAATTCTCCAATAGGATGTCTGGAGAAAATAATTAAGAGTAAATGAAGTAAAATTAAAAGGTTTTCTAAGAGATAACAACACTAACTACAAAACATGATCTTGAAGGAGCCCGGCATTTCTGAAATCAAATTGTCTATACATCAAGACTATTTAACTTGGTTTCCAGCTGAACTGAGTAAAAATGCTTAGTTGTTATAACACACATCATTTTCTTTTTTCATTTATGTTTGTTGTCAGCATATATTAATTACATGGAATAGTAGGCTTCACTATAGCATTTTCATATGTATAAAACATACCTTGACTGTATCCACCCTGTTACTCCCCCTCACTCACACCCTTTACCTTCTCTAGTAATTCCTCATCCACATAGATTCTGAATCTAATCTATTCTCTTGTTACTTCTTCGATTCCAGAATCTCTGTATCAGCCATTTGGAAGATGACAATGACACCAGCTGAAAAGCCTCAAGAGACCTTCAACACTAGCTGCTCTATAACACATTTTAAAGTGCATTAATATGAATATGCTTTTTCCCATCTACTCCATTTGATTGCTCAAAAATTATTCCTCCAGGAAATATGAATTCGAAAAATTCTCAATTAAGGGAGAATTATGCTTACATTGCTCAGACATATATATATATATATATACACACACACTCTTTTTCTAAAATGCCAGGTAGCAAACAGAGGGGTATTACTTGTAGATTTAAAAAATGTAATAATCATTTTCTTTTTTCATTTTAGCTGTGCTTATATATCTGGCGTGAAGCATTTGGCAGCCTGATAGCAAACGTGCTTCCTGAGGAGCACTACATGCCAAAGCAAGTTGGTCCTCTGCCATTCCACAGGGCTTTTTCTTTTCAACATGCATCAAAGGAGCTGTATCAATATGCTAGTCCTAGCATTGGGCTCTGGGTATTCATTCTTCCCCAGCTGCTCTCTGTTCACACCCTCGAAAATCACAAAACCAAAATGAAAGGCAAAATAGCATATTATATACACAGAATGTAAGAAAAATGCATTTTTTTGAGACCAGTTCTCCATCAGATGTGGAGCTGGTGAAGCTCTTTTCCCATTCTGTAGGATGTCGTTTTGTTGACTGTGTCCATTGCCTTACAGAAGCTACTCAGTTTCAGGTGGTACCATTTGTTAATTGTTGCTCTCAGTGTCTGTGCTGCTGGTGTTATATTTAGGAAGTGGTCTCCTGCGTCAATGCATTCAAGTGTACTTCCCACTTTCTCTTCTATGAGGTTCAGTGTGGTCGGTTTTATGTTGAGGTCTTTGATCCATTTGGACTTGAGTTTTGTGCATGACGATAGATTTGGATCTATTTGCATTCTTCTTCATGTCGACCTACAGTTATGCCAGCACCATTTGCTGAACTCAAGAAACTGGACAACAAAATATTAAATAATCCAATTAAAATATAAGGTACAGATCTAAACAGAGAATTCTCAATTAAAAAACTCAAATAGCTGAAAGACATTTAAGGAATTGCTCAAAATCCTTAGCCATAGGGAAAATGCAAATCAAAGCAACTCTGAGATACCATCTTAGACCTTTTAGAATGGCTAAGATCAAAAACGATGATGACAGCCTGTGTTGGAGAGGATGTGGAGTAAGGGGAACATTCCTCCACTGCTGATGGGAGTACAAACTTGGACAGCCACTTTGGAAATCGGTATGGTGATTTCTCAGAAAACTGGGAATCAATCTACCTCAAGATTCTGCAATACCACTATTATGCACACTCATACCACAAGAACATGCTCAACTATGTTCATAGCAGCATTATTCGTAATAGGAAACAACCTAGATGCCCCTCAACTGAAGAATGGATAAAGAAAATGTGGTACATTTACACAATGGAGTACTACTAAATGGTGAAAAAAATGCCATCTTGAAATCTGCAGGCAAATGTACGGAACTAAAAAAACCCATCCTGAGTGGGGTGACCCAGAAAGACAAATATTTGTACTCACTCATAAGTGGATATTACACATAAAGCAAAGAATAACCAGACTAAAGTTCACAACCTCAGAGAAGCTAGGGAACAAAGAGAACCCTAAGAGAAACATACATGGATCCACCTAGTAAGGGGAAATAGACAAGACCTCCTGAGTAAATTGGATGTGTAGAAGTCAAAGTGATGCCATGTACCTACTAAAGGAGAAAGATGCCAGAACCTTACCGGTAAGCCACAGCATCATGACGATACACAGATCAATAGAAATGGGTTAATATAAGAGCTAGCTAGGAATATGCCTAAGCTGTTGACCAGTGTTGTAACTAACATAGTTTTGTGTGATTATTCAGGTCTGGGTGGTCGGGAAATGAAAGTACAGTCTCTGCTCACAAAAGTTACCTTAAAAAACCGCATCAATTCCACTATTTTCTATAAACCCATGAGAACTAAAAATATATACCAACGCCTTCAGAGAATACTTTTTATTAAATACATAGTAGAAGTAACTCAAATGTTCATTAGCTAATGAATGGAGAAATAAAATGTGATGTACCTTTATAAAATTCAGCAATAAAAAGCAGGAGAGCACCAGTGCATGCTGAATACAGATGGACCCTGAAAACATTAAATAAAACTGTTCAACATGCATTTTATGATTGTGTTTATACAAAATTTCCAGGAAAAAAATCCACAGAGACACGAAGTAGATTGGTGGTTTCCAGGGAATGCAAGTAAATTCAATGAAAAGGAACTGCTCATGGGTATAGGGTTGGTTTCTTTTGGAGTGATGAAAATGTTCTATAATTAGGCAGTCATGCTGGTTGCACAAGTCTGTGAACAGACTGAGAACCACTGACTTGAACATTTTAGACTGTAGCTTTTCTGTGTGTAAATTACATTTCAATATAGCTATTACTTTAAAAGTCAATGATATAGGTTCATTTGCTAAATACATGTTTGTCGAGAGTCTACTATGTGCTACCACTGGAAACATATCTAATGTATGAGCACAGCCTCTGCCCTCTTATTTTGTAGTCATTCAAAAGAATCATGATGGCTAATCATTATTGCCAACTCAGTTGGACTAATATGAATTCATGTGTTATTTGTTGATTTATAATTACTTGTTTTTATGTATGGTACATGAACATATGTGTTTATATGTGTGTAATTGCTCATGCATGTGGAAACCAGAGGTCAAAATCAGATTTCTTACTCAATAGCTGTCTACATTACTTTCTATGATAGGGCTTAGAAAGTAATGGAACCAGGATCCTGCTAATTCAGCTAGACTGCCTGGCCACACAGCCTCCAGGATCCTTCTATTTCTGCCTACTCTGGGATTACAGGTATACACAATAGTACTGGCTTTTCTATTTTGTTTTATACATGTCCAGAGGCTCTGAACTCTGAGTCCTAAATATTTCATGACTAGCATGCTATCTGCTGAGATATCCCCTGAGGTTCTTGCTGGATGTAGGATCATCATGAAAACACAGCTACGGATATACAGATATATAGATAAGGGTGTTTGCAGACAAGTTTAGATGAGGAGGGAAGATCCACTCTGAATGGAGACCTGAACCATCTCCTGGGCTGGGATTATTATATTGAATTAAAATAAACAAGCAAGAACAACACCTGTGTTCATCTGTTTTCTGACTAGAGATACAATGTGACCATTCACCTCATGTTTCTTTACCTTGTCTTCCCAGCAATGATGAATGGTACCCACAAACAGTAGGTCAAAACAAACTCTGCCTTCTTTAAGTTACTTTTGTTGGGTATTTTGTCACTGGGTCAAAAAGAGTAATTAATACAAAATGTCTACTTAAATATGCAAGTGCTATGCAAGCTGGAAGAGCTTGTTAAATGACTGGTAGTTTAAAGTGATAAATGCCAGAAAGGGGGAATGAGAAAAATGAACAAAACAGGCCTTAGAATGGGAAGTGGGAGAAGACAGTTCTTCAGAAATGACATTTCAGCTGAAATCTGAATGAACTTGAAGAAACAAAACAAAACAAAACAAAACAAGACGCAAGTGGTCCTGAGACAAGAAAGAGTTTGAGGCATTTGAGGCATTCCAGGAACTATGGTTAGATGGCACTGGACAAGTGAGGGACAGATCAGCAGGTCTGCCTGCAGCCAGATCTTATGAAAGCATTGTCATAATTGAAGTTCCCTCCTCTCAGATGATTTTAGCTGTGTCAAGGTGACACATAACTATCCAGGCTCAGGAGGCAGAGGAAGGTCAGTCTGGTCTACAAGGCCAGTTTCATGACAACTAGGGCTGCTATGAGAAACCCTGTCTTGAAATAGCTATACAGGACAGTGCGCATGCGTGTATGCATGGGTATGGGTGTGTGTGTGCATGTGTGTGTGTGTGCGTGTGTGCACACATATGTAGAAGTGGCTATAGAGTCTCATGTAGCATGCTATTATTATGTTAGTATCCCCCCTCCAAAAAAACCCCAAAATCTCTATTAATTCGATTTCCCCATCTTGAAAATAATGTGTTTTGTTTTGTCCAGCATAAATTAAGCTTTTTAAAATATACTATTAACTTCTGGTTTCTTTAAAGATCACACAGATCTTTCATCTGTGGAAGATACAGAAGGTTCCATCTGCTTCTGCCCTGAGGCATTTTCTTGGTGTTAGAGTATTTAAAAAATGAGTCACAGGAAACCATTCTCTTCCATTAAGCTCCAGAACTGGGCCACAACAAACCTGCCTAAGCACAGATGGAATCACACTGGAGCTGTGATCACAGCCCCAGAATGGAGCTCTGTGTATCTGACCTTCCAAGGATTTAGTTGTCCAGACAGGTCAGTCAGCTCAGGCCACCATAATCAGGAAGTTCCCTCTGCCAGAAGCTCAGACAGCAGAGGTCAGGTGAAATAACCCCACACTAACCAAGAAGGTTTTTTTCTATTCTTCTGTCCCCATCACAGAAGAAAAAGAACTTTGGAATGATAGCCCACTTTTGTGGCGTTTTATTCCATTTCTGCATCCTGTGGCTTTCTCTTTTAAACGAGCCTCCTCTGCTGAGACTTGCTGGAACACTTGATCAATTTTATAAAATGATATGCTGTCCAGTTATAATATAATCTATCATAGTCCTAATATAAGGACAAACAAAGCCAATTAATATCATTAAACTAAATGAAATTTTGCCTCTCTTAGACCCATCTCCAAGGAGAAAAACATTTTGAAGAACAAGCATGTTTATAAGAAGCCCTAGGCCAGGGGAAGCGTCATCCAAGGAGCCAGAGGCACCGCCCTATAGACAACTTTGTCACACAAGGGCCTACGAAGCAACTGACTAAGGACTGACATCAGGAGACACTTTGTTGAAGTTCATGCCAAAATAATTTGATTTCTATATTTAAAATCCCTCTGAACTCACTTAATTCTTGCCAAATTTCTATGGAGCATATTATCTTAGTCTTACCCCTGTGAAGACATCACTGATATATTAAAGCCATCAGTTGCTTCTAGAGTGTGTTTATGCTTAAGGTGCCCCTGAGACATTTTTCAGGTTAATTAAAAGGTGTTTTATTCTTTTTTTTAAAGCAAGTTCTTCTGAGACTGTCCTGGAAACCCCTGACCGAAGCCAATAAGAAAGTAATTTTTTAATTACCTTGATATGTCATTAACATTTGCTTTTTATAATTGTTGTATCTCATTTCTTTTTGAAATTTTCGAAGAAAGAATTAGCTAAATGAAAAGTCAAAGGATGTGTTTATTTACGATGATGTTGAGTTAGGCGATAATAAAGAATGCTCATGTCCATTGTCTCATTCCACACTCATCTTCAGCAGAACAGCAGAGCATCTTTTGCTGTGAATAAAATGCCATCAAAACTATCTCAAAGATGGCCAAACTAAAATGCCTTTAAGTAAATTTCATATGATGTTGTCATAGCTACAGTTATTAATAAAGAAATAAAAGGGAGTTAAATGTTTCCCCGGAAAGGGATTTAATATTTTCAAAATTATTATATGAATCCTTATAAGAGAATTCAGATATAAATTAATATGAATAAATTACCTTTTGAGGACTGCTACAAATATCACACAATGTCAATAAATTGTATCCCCTGGTGAAGAAAATACACTGGAGCATGACAGTACCACAGGTATTTTCCAAGTTAATGTCCATCTGCTGTGAGCATAAGCGTTTGCCTTTGTGTGTTTTGTTTTGTTCTTTGATTTGTTGGGGGTTTTTTTTGTTTTGTTAGAGAACAAATCCAGAGCCTCACGCACAGTAAATAAAATCTCTATCACAAGCTACAGCCAAAGTCCAACATTTAATTTAATTTGATCTGATAAGCCACTGTGACTTTACCATTTGAGGAGGCTACACAAGTGTACACTATCATGGAAAGTTTGCTGGGCTAAATCTATCATTGTTCTAGAGAAGGAGAAAGAACACACACATGAACTGAATGCATATCATTGCTTAACATTCTATCAGAAAATGAGTACACTGCATTAAAATACATTCCATTGGATGCTGTAAAGTCTGATTGAATTTATCACGGTGGTCAAACGTTTAACAAGTTATCACTCCTAATCAAACAATACTGACTGAGTTCTATCCCAGCAAATATGCCACAATTGGAATAAGCTCTCTACTTAGGTGGAAAGTACAGTATAGAATTCCTGCCAGCAAAATTACCAAAATCTCTAAACTGTGTTCCCCAGAAATTCATGTTTAAGTTTAAGCCCCCAGTATCATAACATTTGGAGATGGGGCCATGAAGACTCTCAAGGTGGGATTGGTGACCTCCTAAGAAGAGACAGGAGAGACTTCCTTCCCCACCCACAAGAGGGTGACACCCAAATCAGATCTTTACCAGGGAGTCAAATCAGCTGGAATCATTACCTCCTTAACTGCAGCCTCCCTAACGTCTCCACATTAGGTGTCTTCATTTATATGGGTAGTAACTTCCCGGAGTTTGAGCCGAAGTCTATGGCATCTTGTGATGGCAGCTCGTGCTGACTAATGGACACCAATCAATGATGAACGAATTACCCTTCACCTCAAACTAAACCAGAAATCTATTCTGAAAATATGTTTGTGTTCTTAAACTCTGTCTTAAATATTAATTCCCTGCCTGAGCAGTATGACTGCTATTTCCTTTTTCTGGCACAGCAATGGCTGCACATATTCTTTTAGGGCCCATGCCACCCTCTAGCACTCACGCTCAGTGACTGTGGACCTCAACTTCCCATTCTCATTACTAACTCAATTTGTACACTGTCGTGCTTTCCAGCAGAAGGACAAAGGCTTCGACTAACATTTGATGGAAGTCGAGCATTTACATGAAGTATTTCCTCACCACTTAGGGGTTTAGATTGTTCCATACTCTGGATGTGTGATTTCTTTGGGTGTTAGATAACCTACATCAATTACTAGCAAAAAGTAATGCTTTGCAAGTAATCTATTCTTCACTCACCTTTCACACGTGAAAGTTGTAGAAAGCAAAGTTCAAATAAGCTCAGTAAGCAGGCCAGAGATAGTGCTGGGCCAGTAGGCTGACCCTTATGATGACTATCCCCCTCCCCGCTTCCAATTCTAGAGTCCCAGGGTAGAACTGTGCAGCTGGAACAGCAGGCACAAAGCCAAAGGACCAATCTCTTGGTTCCCTACATCCCACTCACCTCAGGGACCTCAAGTCTCCATTTCCCGTGCACTCCATGATGCTTTCAGTTGGCCTCCAAGGGCAAGAATTAGATTTCCTTTCTCGCTATTAATAGAAAAATGCTATTACATTGAACATTATTTTGATTATCTGAAAATCTCCTGTAAACTATCCTCAATGAAACTGCTTCATCGCCTAACAGTTTTCAGAAAAACAGCTTTCTTCAGATAATATTATAGGATCTATTCTATTGAATATTATCCCTAAACGTATTTCCCAAGTGCTTTATCTTCATGCTTAACATCCTGATGATCTGATGAGGCTGTCAGTTTGGAGACTCACGAGGGTACCGGCTCCCTTTCTGTAAACACTGGGGTTCTGCCCAGTGCTTTGTCATTGAGGACAGTAGAGTCTGCTCACTGTGCTCATACATATTTCCTTGGGATGACTCCTAGGGGTGGAACTAGTGAGCCTAAGGATTTGGACTCTTTCTAAAGCCATTACCTACATCTATCTTCCCCATACGCCAAAAGACTACCCATTTTCCTGCTGGTAGCAAGTGACCTTCCTGATTTTGATTAGGAAGAATGGTTGAAGAATATGATAAATCTATTTGGTGACAATGTACATATACTTAAATATGATTAAGATGGAAAATGTATATATTTTACCACAAAATTATCTAAATTTTTACAGTTGCTTAGCAAAATATTCTGTTTTAAGAATTTCTTTTTTGTTTTGTTTTGCAGTTATTTTTGTTTTAGTGGTTTTCTGGGGTGATGATTTGTAAAATAAAACACTGAATGTACTTAGAAATTGTTCTGCTTTCTACTGTTTCTCACTTCCTTTTGAGGTGACCAGTGCTCATGCCTAAACCCATTTTTCAAGAAAGGTGTATTTAACAACAACCTGCAATTTCCATACCCAGTCTTTACTTCAATAAGAATACATTAAAGACCCCTCACCAATTTTAGCTGCAAATATTCATGGAAGGAGGCAAGTTTTCCTCACACTGCGGGATTTACAGCGGTGGTAGAGGAAAATTAGTTCCTGTGCCGTCATCCGAGGCCTTTCCCTTACGCAATGATTCGCAGTTGCCCATATTCTGCCCGCTTTCTCTGCATCTCCTGCTTCAGCTGACACTGCAGCTTTGGCCAATTTTGACTCCTTCAGAGGAAATTTTGGCAACCATAAGGATGGCCTAGAGCAGGCCCATCTCCCCTGTCCACACAGTATAGCAACTCCACCCTCCACAACAGAGCAGATTCACACTACACTGATGTGACTTTTGCTAGCAAATGGATATAAAATTTCAAAATAAAAATTTTAATTCTTAAGCAAATTTGAAAGATTGGTGTAAACCTAAGATTAAATCTCTGATTGTATAAGAAAACATGGAAAGAATAGTTGGTTATAAAAATCTGATATAAGAATACAGAGCCACAGTACTTCTGTCCAGAGGCACAACTTATATGAAAAGTGACTTCATCTACACACTGGGGTGTCTAGCTCAAGATGACCTCAGTTAAAGGCAATTCCATATTACATATACATGTGCCAGAAACTGACGTACATTTCTCATACACTGTACACTCATGTTCACAGGACTCAATGGCTGCAACATTGCTATGACTTGTGATCATTTTAGCATCTGTGAGATGGGTAGAAACAGCCTTATTACTGAACGTCCTTTTCCTTTTAAATACCAACCCATCTGAAGGTAGAAATTATAGCTGCTATTTGCATCATACAGCTGTCGTTAAAAAAACCTGGACAATCAGGTGACTTAAAAGTTCAGGAAAAATTCGTCCACATTGTGATTTCTCATAAACATGTTGATGATGAATATGGCTGAAGATGAATATGAAACTGGACATAACTCTCAGGTTTTCTTTTTGATGATGCTCTGGTCCTCTTAAGAATTATACACTCAATTCCATCACATGAAAGTCAATGTAAATTCAGCCTTCAAACCATGCCCCTTCATGGAAGAGAGGTCTCCACTAACAACCAATAGACATACAGAATAACTAGTACTCACAGGATAGAGCATGACTGCCAAGAAACTGCTGGGTTATTGCTAGTGTCTGGCAACCTGGAGAGCCAAGCTTTATATTTCACTGGGAGATACTAATAATAAAAATACTATCAGGCAAATTGTGGGGAAATAACTGCTCTTGTACAAAAAGAAAATGTGCTGTTGATTTTCCTGCCTTAATTTAGATAGATGGCTGAATGGCCAAGGAACAGTCTTGTCTCCAAAGAAAAAGCGGGTGGATGGCTAACGATTCATTCCCACAAGTTTGTCAACATTCTTGATACTTACAGTTGCAAACACAGTAATAAAAAACAAAGGTAGGATGGGGCATGGCGGCATATACCTGTGATCTCAGCACTTGGGAGGTGGGGCCAGGAGAAAAAGAGTTCAAAGTCATCCTCTCTGACTTCTTGTACACAAGACCAAGAAAATATAGAGGGGAAGGGGAGAGGAAAACAAGGAAGATGGTAAGAAGAGGGGTTGAAACTTTGCAGGGGGTAACAAAACTTAGAAAAGTAAAGGTGGAGAGATGGCTCAGCATTCAGGAGCGTGCACTGCTCCTCTAGAGGAGCTGAGTTCAATTCCCAGCATACACATCACATGGTTCATAACTACCAGTACTCTAACTCAACACCCTCTTCTGCCTCCACAGGAACTCACATATATGTGGCTGGCACACACACACACACACACACACACACACACACACACGTAAAAATAAATAGATATATCTTTCTTTAATAAAAAAAGAACTTTAAAAGACAAGAGAATTTGATTTTTAACCCTCCGACCTTGTAACAGAAATTGTTTGTTCCTGAGAGTTAGTATGATGTCATATTTGTCATTATGATAAAACTCAGATTTTTAGCTCTTTCTACTATATCACTTCTCTTTTGAAGCGTGTTATGTAAGGAAGAAAAGCGTCAGTAAAGATGGCCTCTGTATATTCTCTAATTGACTAGTATTGGTTTAAAATATCATATCCAGTTAATGTTAGAGGTCTTCAATTATCTACCATTATGTTTGGTCATTTGAGGCCAGGTAATTGAATATAAACATATTACATAAACCAAACAATGTCTCATTAGGAAAGCCCTAATTCAAGGCAGGTGAACAAATATCAACCCTTTCCCTAAGGCTTAGAGTCCTTTTTTTTTTCATTTTGGGGGAGGCACATCAGTGTGTACAAGCACACACCTGTGCACACACAAGTGGAACCAGAACCAGATGCTGGTACCTTCCTCCACTACTCTCTGACTTATTGCCTTGGGACAGGTTCTCAGTGTCAGCTGCAGTTCTGGCTATGCTGACTGGCCAGAGAACCCTCAGGGTACACCTGCCTTACACTCTTCATAATGTTGGGGTAAGTTTGTGCCTCACATAATCATTCTTATGTGAGTATTAAATTTAAAGTCAGGTCCTTAGAGTTGCAGACTGTTCTCATACTTAACAGTTCATCTCCTAAACTAAGGTTTATTTAATTGTTAAAAGTTCATATTAAATCAATAATATAAAAAGATATGTCTTGTATTCAAAGCCTAATGCTTTTGACTTTGTGGAAAGGAGGAAGGCCAATTACCCATTTACAAGGGAGATAATCATTTGGCTAGAGGGTGAGAAAAGAGTACTGCGGAACAAACACAAAACCTTGCACAAGCTACACAGGTGCTCTACTAGTGAACAATAGCCCCAGCCCGGCATCATCTTAAATAGAGAAACTTGTATTGACTCTACCAAAAAAGAAAAGAAAAAAAAAGAACATAAAGCCCCGTTGGAGCTAATAATAAAATACAGTAGAGAAAACAGCAAAGTAGTATATGATATCAACGCACAAAAATTATTTGTCTATACACTGAACTAGTTCACAGGAAATCAAGAAGGCAATCCCATTTACAATAGCTACAAAATATCTAATATCTAAAAATAAGATTAAAGGAGCAAAAGGATTCACAAGGAAAACAATAAAACACTGGTGGAGAAACTGATGAGGGGACACACACACACACACACACGCACACACACACACACACAAATATGATTCCATGAGCAAGAACTGCAAGATCTCACATTGTTAACATATCCAAACCATTCAACATAACTTATAATTTAATGCAATCCCTATCAAAATAATACTGATATTCTTCACACAAATAGAAAAACGATTACAAAATTCGAATAAAACTATAAAATACACCAAATAGTCAAAGTAAACGTAAACAAAAAGAAGGAGCACAACATCCATTTTCAAAACATAGCATGAGCAACAGTAACCAAACAACATGGCACTGGAATTAATAAGAACACAGAGCACAGAAACAGAACAGACTGTTAGAAATAAGCACATGTATTTGGAACAAACAAAGACAAGATACATATTGGAACAAGGAAAGCTTTTTTAATAACCTGTGCTGAGAAAACATTTGCAACATTTGCAAAAGGAAGAATGAAAGTTGATCCCTATCTCTGACTGCTACAAAACCTAAAAGTCAACTTTAAATAGATTAAGGCTTCAAGAGAAGACTTCAAACTGTGAACCTACATGGAAGAATCAGGGAAACACTTCGGGACACTGGTCTGAGAGACAACTTTTTGGAAATCACTCTAAAACATGGGCAACAAATGTGAAAAGCAGACCAAGCGCAATGGTCAGCCTTGTCAGTGTGATTGCACTGAGATCCCGTGAGGTTTCTAAAGCATTCCCAGTGATGAGAAAATAGAAGAGTCCACCACAATGAATGATTAATCCATTGATGGGCTAATATGATGGCACTGATACCTGTGATCTGGGCACGGTGGCTCATGCCTATAATCCCAGCTTTCGGGAGACTGACACAGGAAGATTGCCATGAGAACTGGGCCAGCCTGGTCTATATAGTGAGTTCCACAACAGCCTTGACTGGACTACAGAATGTCTCACCGTTCAAAAACCATCCCTGTACTCATAAATGCTCTAGTCCAGTTCCTAGGCTACCCAGCTTCTCAGCTACTCAAGAGCCCTCAAATCAGTCTCCAGCTTCCATTCCTTGGATTTCAGTGGAAAATGGAAGACATAAAATTGCAGAGTCTGTGGAGTATTCTACTAATAGATATTTAAAAAAAACTAGAAGAAAATGGGTTTTGTCTGGGGATTACAACGTTTGTACAACTTATTTTTACTTTTGAACTTCTCTACAATAAAAAATCTATGCATAGTAGGAAAGTCATTTATTCAAAAATTAGGTCTGATGATAAAAATTGTTTTCCTAAGAAGAACCTACCTCAGATGTACTCCTCTGAGACCCTTCCTTCCTGTGAATGGGGAGGAAGCATCTGAATGCCAACCACACCTAACCAAGAGCCTTCAAGTTGGCCTCCAGCTTCCATTCTCCCTCTAGTCCACTCTCCATATATTAGCAATGTTCAGCTTTGTTGAGTCATATACCCCCTATGGTGGTTTCTGATACATTCAAAATAATAAGCAGATCCCACCACTTGTAGATAAGGCCCCTGTGTGGCTCAGCTCTTAACCACCATCCCTGCCTTGCTCTCTGTTTAACAACACTGCTCCTTTTTTCTGAAGGAGCCACAGTCAAGACCTTTCCTGCTTCAGAACCTCACTCAGTTTGAGCCAAGTCCCTATCTGAAATGCTTATATTTAACTGATAAAGCCAACAAGCAATAGATATGCAACACATACTCTTATCAAACAAGGTGCAGGGGTGGGAAATAATTGGTCTCTGACCCTTGATCGTCAGAGAAAGCATTTCTGATGGCTTGAAGGCTGAAGTCAAGATTCAGAAAGGCAGAAAAAACTCCCATCCTTCCCACTATTGCACCTCTAACAGCTAAACACAATGTTCTAATGAATTGAAGAACATTTGTTTTGCATTTAATTTGCATACTTCTATAATTACTCTGTTATAATGAAAACAAAACAGAGAAAATAAATCTCTGACTTTGAAGTGGTTCTGTTAAATTGATACTGCGTCTATATTTTTCTTTCTTGGCATGCCTTTTCAGGCCAATGTCTAGTGTAAACATTTGGCACAAAGACTTGTAATCACTCACAAAAATCTCAAGCGTACAACCTGGTGGTAAATCAGCTAAAACACATCCAGATTTCTTTCCCATTACATCGTTTTAACCCAGATGCTTTAATTATTGCTCACCTCGTAAGTCTTCTGACAAGGACAGGGAAAACTTGTCAGGTACTAAATTCATGTAACATTGTATTGGATATCCACACTAGATATGCATAATTCTTCCTTATGGATGATGTCATAGCACAGGACCTTCCACGGAGATTCGGGACATGACTGTTTTTAAATCAAATGATTTGCCTACTCCATCTCATTAATAACATTCAAATTGTCACTTCTTGCAACTGAATTATTCTAACATACAACTTAGAAAATCAGTTTCTTAGGGTTCAGTAAACCCCTTTATCTCTTCCCCTTCCCAATGTGGCCACAATAAATATCTCACTTCTCTGTTTCTCACTTTCTTTATAATTCTTCTGTTGGGGACGATGGGTGATGAAGACTAGCTTGGAGTTACTGGGGCCCAGGCTTTTACCAAAAAGCACTCTACAACTTTGGCAAAATAAGCTGGGGATGGGGAATATTTACTCTGCATCAGCAAATTAATCTTGGGTGAAAAGGAAAGACTGAGTGACCCAACCCAGCATGAAATCACTTTTATTCTACTGATTTTTTTCACTTTTTTCCATTTTGTTCAGCACTGGGCACTTTCAACCACTCTTCAGCAAAGCAGGGAATTGCTTAGATATCTAAGATCTCCCCAATGAGTGCACACTGAGCCATTCTCTTCCTTTTTCTTATAATTCCAAAGCTCTTTTGAGTTTTTTAAATGATTTTAATGTCTTCCCTTAACTTTCTGTCAGGTTCCTTGTCTTTTGTGGGCTCTGGAGCCAATCTGAAGATGTGTTGAACTTCTCTGTCATTTACATAACATGTCTTAACTTGGTGACTCTTTAGACTGTAATGTTTAGAGAAAATCTGGATTCACTATTTATGCATTGGCTAGTGTGGCAGGCAAACTCAGTGTCTATGAATTTTTGTTCATTAAGTAACAGAAATGATATGATGTCTACAGAGAAACCAGAGTGTTTGAGAGACCTACTGCAATTTGTGTAATCATGGGACATGAATGGGAAATCTAACTCTGGACTATTTTGGTGCTCTTGGGAGAATTTTAGCTAACTAGGCTTTTGTAAATTCATGAAAATTTATCTAAGAGTATACTCTGAATTGATGTAATTACTTTTGTATGTCATTTTGTGTCTAAAACAGCATGAGAAAAAATTAATTCTAGAGGCATCTAGAATACCTGCAAATAACTTGGTGGCTAGTCTATGGCCATAAGCCTTCTTACATTTTTTCAACTTATTAAACTAAAATTACTATCCTTGGCACACTTAACTTGACCTGTGTGTATGAGTATATTTTAAAAGCAAATTTTGGACTACAATAATATATAAAGGCTATTGTCTGTCTGTTTATCTAATCTCTCTCCTGCCCGCCTCTACTACTGCCTCTTTTGAAAAAAGAAGGGAAGGAGGAAGAGAGAGAGAAAAAAGAAGGAAGGCGGGAAGGAGGAAAAGAGAGAAAAAAAAGAAGGAAGGTGGGAAGAAGGAAGAGAGAAAAAAGAAGGAAGGAGGGAAGGAGGAAGAGAGAGAGAGAAAAGAAGGAAGGCGGGAAGGAGGAAGAGAGAGAGAGAGAAAAGAAGGAAGGCGGGAAGTTGATCACATTTTGACTAAAAAGAAAACTATTTTTAAAGTAGATTTTAAGAAACAATTTTGTCTAAACTTGAAATTTTGTAAGCAGGTTCAAAATGAACATTTATCTAATGGGTTTTCTAAGTTCAAATTTTAACTTACTGATGTAAAATTAGAACATAAATTGATATCTAAGCAACAAGAATCTTATAAAAAATATTGTTCTGGGGCTGGAGAGATGGCTCAGTGGTTAAGAGCATTGCCTGCTCTTCCAANACACAGACAGAATATTGTATACATAATAAATAAATAAATATTTAAAAAAATATTGTTCTAATCTATATAAGAGACAGAGAGAATGGAGGACACCAAGAAGTCGCTCTAAACCAACATGAGCAAAGCTCATGTGAGCTCACAGAGACTGAGGCAGCTGCACAGACCTGCACGGGTCTGCACCAGGTCCTCTGCACAGGCCTGCATGGGTCTGCACCGGGTCCTCTGCACGGGTCTGCATCAGGTCCTCCGCATGTAGATTATGGCTTCAGTTTAGTGTTTTATGGGATTTCTGAGTGTGCAAATGAGTAGCTTTCTGATTCTCGTGCTTTCTCTTGAACTCTTTTCCTTCTTTTGTTTTGTCCAATTTGAAAGTGTTAGTTTTTGTTTTATCTTATTGTATATTAACTTATTATTATCTCCTAGAAGACTGTTTCTTAATGAGAGACAGAGAGGAGTGGATCTAGAAGGGAGGGGAGGTGGGAGGAACGGGGAACAGTTGAGGGAGGGAAACCATAATCAGTATATATTATATTAGAAAAAATCTATTTTCAATTTAAAATATTCTTAAAAAATACTGTTCCACTCTAATAACTGCTGTGAAACACTGGCATACAGTATATGATTTTATGTTTTGTTAAGATAATTGCTGGGGGTTTTCTACTAACTTTTTGTAGGCTCTGACTACTTAGAAAACTGGGACTTAATACAGTTAAATATATGTTTATTATAAAGTCTGTTTAGTGACCACTTTATAAACAACTATTTTAAAGAGATTTTTAACACACTTTCTCTCTCTATATATATATATATATGATGAGTGACAGACATTACTCTAAAGGATGATCCCATAAAGTAACACACATAAGGTGGCTGTATTTAAAATGCATTAAAAATTGTGTGTGTGTGTGTAGAACTGCGTGCCTGAATTTTATCTTAACATTATATAAAAATCTACAGTGTTAAAGGCATACAAGTTTAATTAGTGCGAAGTGGCTGCCAAGTGCTTTTATACAGTATGCATTACATCTAGGAAAACAAATCTTTCCATGGCAGATCACCACTCAGAAACAGCTACAACTTGGGTGGAAAGTGATTGTCTCATAGGGACCAGGTTAATTGCCCCAATTCCTGTTAAATGACGACAGTATAAGTACTTAAGGACCACCATACAGAACCAGAACTGAGATAAAGATGGGCAGGACCACACTTTGGCCAGAACTGCCTAATCATGCATACCTCTTTCTTCTCCAGTTTTCCCTCTATTTAATTGTTAAGCTCAATTCAGTACCCAAAAAAATGTACTTGGAATAGCTGCCAGATAGACATGATAGTCACATGTACACATGTGCAAAAATATAAAAAAAATTTGCCACACACAAACGCATGCATGCACTCACACACACATGCATGCACACATGCATGCAAACTCACACACACATGCATGCACTCACACACATATGCATGCACACACACATATGAATGCACTCACACAAGCACTACTCTCAGGTTCCAAGTATTTCCTCTTCTAACAGCAATCATTTCCAACTTCTCTTTATTTGAATGTCTAAAAATCTCAACCAGAAGTCTTTATTTCTTCAGTCGCCCTAAAGCAGATGAAATCTACCAATATGTGGTCAGAAACCCCTTCAGCAAACAAGAAGCCCATTACAAAAGCAACCAAGATATGGGGTCCTGTTTCTCCACATGCTGTTGTGTTGCTCTGAAGAAACATGCACTGAGAAACCTAACAAGCAGGGTGCAGAATACTCTTAACCTTTGGCCAAGAATATGAGGGAAGGCCAAAGAAAAACTCCAGGAATGGACTGCCAAGAGACAAGCTGTTCTTGCTCAGATTTTGAACTTCTAAGTCTGAGTCCAGTCAAAATTAACCATTAAGAATAACAAAGACATGATCCGACTTTGTACTTCAAACAACAGCAAAAAAAATCAATTCCAAATGGGTTCTCCTTGGGCAGGCAGGAGGAGATGAGTGACAGACGTTACTCTAAAGGATGACCCCATAAAGTAACACATTCAAGGTGGCTGTACTTAAAATGCCTTAGTATTTCTTTTCTGTCTATTCAATGCAATTTAGATATACACCATGTAATACAAACACTAATTCCTTCATGAAGTCTTGTAGTAATTACATGTTTGTGTGGTGTTCCCTGCATTGCAGGCTGCTTATATTCACTATCATTAAGTCCTCTTCCCCACTGTTGGGTAGTTGCCAGGACTGAAAAATGAGTCTTGGAGAGGTAAGAAGCGAGGCAAAATTGAACAGCAAGTGATGGCAAGAATTTTACCCCAGTAACTCCATGTCCTTAGTAAGTCTTCTATAGTAATAAATAGTAACCAGTTCTTCATCTGAAGCATTTCTGAGTGTCATCTTGCCTTTCCTTACATCACTCCTCATTGTTCCAAAGCCACTTAGTGTGTGTGTGTGTGTGTGTGTGTGTGTGTGTGTGTGTGTGTGTTTGAGATCTACAGCATTAGCAAAGCAAAGAAAAATGGAGAAGTCTGATTCACAGAGAACTCCCTCTGACATACATACAAAAGACTTAATCAAAGTAACCTGTGCATGGGACATCAAAGGCACGCAAGGAATCCTTACGTAGAAAGGGAAGAATGTACTCTTAAGTTGACAAAAAGCACTTGGGAAAGGTGTGAGACAGCAAGCACAAGGCCTTCTGGGTGAAATGCAATGCACTTTTGAGAAAAATTGTGGCTGGTGGAGCCCTTGAGGGAGGAGAAAGAAAAGATGTCGATGTGTGCTAGGAAGGGTCTTAGATTGCATGGTGGGGGAAATGAGGCAGATCTCCAGGTGAGGTGGTGAGAGTTTAGGATAACCGTCAGCAGGACAGCAGAGAAAGCACTGATAAACATGGCTGAGGCTCTCCCTATGCCACTCACAGCAAGGCTGGCATTCAGCAAGGTACATAATTGCCTGAGAAGTTTCCTTATCTCCAAATACAGACTGCACTCCTCAAAGACTCTGAGTAAGGTCTGTAAAGTGTACATCCTACAGTCTTCCTGAAGCAGCTGATGCAACCAACTACAACAGACACACTGGCTCCTCCCACCACTGTACACTGGAACTCTTTATTTTTAGCTAATTGCAGAAATCTTTTAAAAAGGTGGAATCAAGTAAGAGTTGAAAAGGGATGGGTGGTTCTTGTATTTCTCACTCTTACCCCAGAGATTGACACATGTCTGTGAATGATTTAGTCACTTTGTGGACTTTATTGGCCAGCAACAACTTGCCAGACCTTGACCTAAGTACTAGGACCTATATTGACACAGAATATAGGATCAAAGCTCAGCTAGGGCAGCTGTCTGGAGCACCTAAAGAACTTCAGAAACTAGATGCAAGATGCAGATTGCATCAGGCACTTTTCAAGCATCTCTCCCCAGCTCTAGCTGAGCAGAATGAGCAGTGGCTGGTCCCAGGCAGGGAGACACGTGGCAGGCAGGAGACAGAGACACGACATGCAGAGTGAGGTTGAATATTTATTCAGGGGG
>LOJH01034856.1:0-15914 GCA_001685095.1 Ellobius talpinus
CAATACCTTAATCAAGAGCAGAAATATACATATAACAAAATTGTCCTTAAATTTATATCAATAAAGCAAGATCCATATCAATACAAATCTCTATAGCATATCCCCCTTTAAATGTAAAGAAACATTTATAAACAATATTTGGGAATACAGAACAGCAAGGAAAATTTGGAGTAGTGGTTCTCAACCTTCCTAATGCTGCAACCCTTTAATTCAGTTGTAGTGACCCCCAACCATAAAATTATTTTTGTTGCTACTCTATAGCTATAATTTTGCTATTGTTGTGAATTTTTATATAAAGATATGTGTTTTCCGATGGTTTTGGGTGACCCCTGTAAGAGGGTTGTTCAAGCCCCCAAAGGGGTCATAACCCACAGGTTGTGAGCCATTGGTTTAGAGGAAGTTAAGTCTTAGCTGGATACAAGAGCAGAAAACCTGAAAATCTTGAAACTGGGTGCATTGGGTGTTGTATTAATCATTTTCCTCACTGATGTGATGAAGCACCCAATAAAAGCCACTTAGACAAGGAAGGTTTCAGCTGGGCAGTGGTGGCACACGCCTTTAATTCCAGCACTCTGGAGGGAGAGGCAGGTGGATCTCTGAGTTCAAAGACAGCCTGGTCAACACAGTGAGTTTCAGGACAAATCTTGTCTTAAATACCAAGGAAAAAGAAAAGGAAAGAAGAAAGGAAATGGACCCACAGTTTGAGGATGCTGTCTGTCATGTGGGGAAGGTGCTACAGCAAGAACAGCTCTGTCTGTGCCTGCAGGAGCTTGTGGCAGCTGGTCACACATGTCTTCCGTCAGGATGCAGAGAAAGAAGATGTAGTCTCAACTTTCACCTTTTCTCTTTTTATTCAGTTGGTGACCCTAGCCAATGGAGTAGAGAAATTCACAGTTAGCATTCAGGGTGGGTCTCCCTCCTCAGTTAATCAGTTAATACTCCCTGGAAGCAAGCATGGATACACAGGTTTGCCTCCTACTTGATTCAAGTTTAATGAAAATGAACCATTGCAGATGTAAACGTGTAGAAGGAGGAAGACAAACATTGTTCAGAATTACAGTCGGCTCTCGGCCTCTTCTAAAGCTAAACTTGCTTTCATGGAGATGACCCCTGTCTCTGGCCACCAGGTAAAACCAAAAACCATAGTACAAGCACAAAATGCTGCGAACCTCACAGATTTTTGTACTCTCTTTCATAACAGATCAGCATCCTGTCTAAGTTTTCAACAGTGGCATTGCACTAAACAAGGAAAAGACCCAGGGACTCCTCCCCTGCTGCTGGCTAACCTCTGCTGTCTGCTGGAGTCACTCGAGAAGCCTCGACCCTCCCAGAGGTTCTGGTTTCATTGCTCTGCACTGTGGCCTGGGTGTCTAGAGTTTGAAAGCAGCCTGGTGGAGAACCACCTTGTGGAGCAGAAATTCTCAGAGCTGGGTGAGTCACCAACGACAGTGGCCATAGAACATGGACTATTGCAAATGCTGCTTTCAGTTAGCACCTATGAAATGCACATTTCTGGGACGGGTGCTCAGCTTTCTGCTTCCTTCTGGTGGTTCCGGGTGGTTTGGATGCTGACTGAAACTTGAGGGCTGCTGTTCTAGACTCTGTATTTCAGTCTGAGAAGCTCAGACGGTTGTTCATCAGATCCTTGCCAGGTGAGCGGAGATTGTTTTTTTGGCAAGTGAAACAGCAATTCAGTGATGGCCACTGAGTGGCCCCTCACACACTCAGACCCATATGGACTGAAGGCCAGGATAACAGCACCGCTTTATAGCTCCTACCCCATGCCATTTTCTGAGTCTTGAAAACTGACAACCTAATAATGGGCCGTCCCCCACCCCCAAACCTGGACAGAGGTCCAGAGGGTTAGCAAGCTGATGGGAAATGGCTTTGCCCCGGTGCAACAGGAATGTAGCCACAGGCGATACGTGAATGAACAAGTATGCCTGTGCTCTAACAAAACCTGACTTACAAAAGTAGGCAGAGGGGTGCTGTAGATGTCTTACCTGGTAAGGTGCTTGCCCTTCAAGTGTCAGGACCTGAGCTGGATCTTCAGCACCCATTTAAAAGGCCAATGTGAGCCCAGTGTCCGGAGATGGAAACAGAGGATATCCCCAGCTTCCTCATCAGCTCGTCTTGCCAACCTGTGAACCACAGATTTTCTGAGAGATCCCGTATCAAAAAAAAGAAAGTGACAGAGAAAGACACTTGACATTGATCTACATACACACATACACACACACACACACACACACACACACAGNGGGGGGGGAGAGAGGTGGTAGAGGGTCATTTCTGGGGTGGGACAAGAGTCTTGTTCTGGAATAAGGCTCAGGCTAGGATTCAGTTGGCCAGGCCTCTGTTGAGTGCCTACTCATTCACTCCTCACAGAAGCCATGTGAGGACTCCCAGTAAGCTCAACAGTATAATTGTTCATTAAGATTTGGGTTTTAATTGCTGTGCCGAGGCCATATACTAATGGCCAGTAGGTCACTGGCCTGTCAGTGGAGGAGCCTTTTCACTAGGAGGTAGCGTCCAATGAAAGGAACCTAAGTAAGCATACTCTTGGAGAGGTTGCTGGGGCCTTGGCCCCTTCCTTTCTCTGTTTCTCAGTCACTACAGATGAGAAAGTTTGCTGTATGACATGCTTCCACCATGATGCCCTGCCTTGGACAGGCCTCAAAACGATGAAGCCAAGCAACCATAAACTTGAGCCTCTGAAACAGAGAACCCCAAGAAATCCCTGCCTCTTTAAAGCAATTTTCCCAGTGTTCCTCGTAGTCACAGGAAGCTGACCACTACGTTGCCCAGGTTATAATGTGCAGAAGCCTGAGACCAGTTAGACTCTAATCAGTTAGAGGAGCGGAGCCAGCCCGTCTGCTAGCCAAACCCAGTGGCTAGTGCTCCTGGAAATTACTTTCATGGAAAGGGGTGGAACATTATTAAGAAGTCACATGCACACGGAAAGGAAAAAATAACAACTGAGATTAGAAGTGAGGACAAGCCAGCAGAGGTCCAGAAGGCAAGAGCTCGACTGGGAAAAACAGTCTCTGTTCAAACCCACAGGAAAATTGCAGGCTTCCAAATCCTGTGAGCACTTAAAGGGATTGCTAAGAAAGGAAGCTCAGCAGAGTCAGAGCAATCCGCAGAACGAGAAGTCAAAACCCTATTCTTATTTTAAAATTCATCCTAAGGGCTGGAGACATGGCCCAGTGATTCAGAGTAGTTGATGCTCAGTTGTGAGGACCAGAGTTCAGATCCCAGGGCTGACATCAGGTAACTCACCAATGCCTGTAACTCCACCTCTAAGTGATCCAGTGCTCTTTCCTGGCTTCTCTGAGTACCCACATGTGTGCATGTCCTCACATACACAGGCATCTAGACACACCAGACGTATACACATGAATAATAAAAGTTGGAGAGATGACTCAGAGAGCAATCTGCAAGCTTGAGGACCTGAGTTTAAGTCCCCAGCACCTACATAAAAAGTCAGGCATGAGACAGATGCATTCTGGGAGCTTATAAGCTAACTGGCCTGGCCAGAATAGTGGGCTTCCAGTTCAGTGAGAGACCCTGCCTTGAGATAATAAAGTAAAGAGAGATTATGCTTAATATCCTGCTCTAGCCTCTGTATGCGTGATCAGAGGCACACACTCATGTGTGTACCACACACATGCACCATACTCTCCCCCAACAAGAAATATCTGTATATATATTATAAGGAGTAATATATATGTATATGCATGTGTAGTATATATGTATGTATATACACCTACCAGGTATGATGGCACAGCACATGCTTTTAATCCCAGCACTCAGGAGGCAGAAGCAGGCAAATTTCTATGAGTTCTAGGCCAGCTTGGTCTACAGAGTGAGTTCTAGTACCACGGGGACTGTTATACAGAGAAATCCTGTCTCAGAACAAACAAAACAAAACAAAATAATGTGTGTGTGTACTGTCTTTGTTTCTCTTCTCATTGCTGTGATAAAATACCCTAACAAAAGTGACTAACGTAAGGGGGAAAGGGCTTCTTTTAGCTCACAATTGCAGGTTATAGTCCATCTGTCTGTCGCAGGCAGACAAGCTGGCCAACACGTGAAGCAGCTGGGCACATCACATCCACAGTCAGGAGCAGAAAGAATGAAGGAAGGCATACATGCTTGCTACTCAGCTCCCTTCCTCCACTCCTACAGTCCAGGACCAAAGCCAGGGAATGATGCTGTCTACGGCTGGCCAGGTCTTCTCACACCAGGTCATGTGATCAAGACAATCCTCCCCAGACATGACTACAGGCCAACCTAGTTCAGATAGTCCCTCATTGAGACTCTCTAAGTGATTCCAGATTGTGCCAAGTTAAAACCATCATTTACATCATATGAATTTACATTATGAAGCTTTAAAAGATGATGGAAACGCATCATCCAACAAACCAAGTTCAGTCCCAGGACCCACGTCATGTGACCCACAAACACCTATTACCCCAGTTTCAGGAGGGATCCTGAACAGACATGCACACTTAACATACACGAACACTGTCTATAAGATATGTACCTAATGTTTTCTCCCCTCAACCAGTAGCCATAGGTCTCCAAACAGAAGTAATCATATTCAGCATTTGGGATATACCACTCCATTCACATATGTGGTTGTTATAGTTTGAATATAAAATGTATCCCAAAGGTTCATGTATTGAATACTGATTGGTTCCCAGCTAGAGGCACTATTCTGGGAGGTTCTAGATATGGCACCTAGTTGCTAGAAGTAGGTCCCAGGGGTCCTAACTTTGTAGGTTGTACCTGGTACACAATCCCTTCCTCATTCTCTCTTTCCTATTTACCATGATGTTAAGAAGGACTTTGTTTGGATCTGGAGAGGAGGCCCAGTAGTTAAGAGCTTGCACTGTCAAAGGACCAAGTTCAGGTACCAGAACCCACATCGCGTGACTCACAAACAGCTATTATACCCCAGTTTCCGGTGATTCAAGACTCTCTTCTTCTGAGGGATCCTGAACAGACATGCACATACATGTACACATACATACATACATACACATAGATAATAAAACAAATATTTTTAAAAAAATTTTTAAAAATTTAAAAAAATATATTTTTATAAAATAAAAATTGTTATGCTTCACCATGGGCCCGGAATCAAAGCCTCTCAGACGGTGAATTGTTCCTCCTTTTCACCATGTGGTGTCACAGCGGCTACAGGAGTAAAGAGCATCCACTGCCGAACGGTCAGCTCTGAGAATAGATGCACATAAGTAACACACGTGGACTTAGTAAACTGTATTTATGTATTTAGAAATACACACACACACAGACACATCCTTAACAGCAATTAGAGGGGGAAAAAGGCAATTAACTTGAAAGAGAGAGGGGAAGGAGAGGTTCATGGGAGGACTTGGAGGGAGGAAAGGGAAGGGGAAATTACATAATTATCATGCCCCTAAATAAAAATGAAATTTAAAAAGCAACTACTGTGATCCATGTTGCTGTACATATCAGTGTCTGTAACTGCACTGATTGCTTGTTTTGCTCTGTCATCCCTCTACATGGAACTGGCCCGTGATTTGCCCACTTGTTCATGACCAATAGAATTGTTTCTAGTTTGGTTTTGTTATTATTAAGGATACTAATTTTTTAAAACCTGGATGGACACATTTTTCTTGAATAGATAATAGTGAATTTTCTGTTATGTGCTATGTGCATGCTTACAATTTTAAAACTCATCAAGCCATATAAGTCTATATTCCTACTGTCAGTATGTGGAAATGCAATCTCTCCACACTCTCACTAATTCTGGGAGAACTAATCTCTAATCAGGTACAGCCATTATAGTGGGCTAATCATGTTCAGCTTCTCTTCCAGTACCTCTGTATATCTTGGATGAATATCTGCTTAAATGTCTGATAACTGTACAGTTGGGTTATTCATTCTCATATTATTTTTCTTGGTGTTTTTATTCAAATAAAAAATACACAATATTCACAATATGAAAGTCACCATTTATCCATTTCTAAGTGTGTTGTTCTGTGTGATTAAAGACATCCATACTGCTGTGCAACCATCACCTCCATCCATCTCCAAAACTTTTCCACGTCCGAAAATGAAATCCCGAACCTATTGGACATGAATTTCCTGTCATCTCCTCCCTGTTTTACAATTGTCAGAACATTGAGTAGACATTCGCCAGAGGTACACAGAGCAAGTGCTAGAAAAGAGACCAGACTCAGGCCTGGAGAGACGGCTCTGTGGTTAAGAGCACTGACTGCTCTTGCAAAGGATCTGAATTTGGTTCTTAGCATCCACATGGCAGCTCACAACCACTTGTAAATCCATTTCAGGGGATCTGACGCCATGTTCTGGCCTCCACCCACATCATACATGCACATGGTGCATATACACACATGAAGACAATCACTCATGCATATAAAAGAAAAACAAACCTTTTCAAAAGGATGTTTGTCTTCAGTGCTTTTTCTTCTGATATCTTTTCTGATGCCGGGTTTGTGTTGTCGCCAGTGAATTAGTTAGAAACTGATGATCCTACTATGTTTTTGAAAGAGTTTGGGTAGAATGACTACTTTTTAAGTGCAAAAAAGTACCAATAAAGCCATCTAGACTTTTGCAGGGTTTGTTTGGTTTTTTTATTACTGTTGTTTGTTTTTGCTTTATTTTGTTTCATGAATTTTAATACAGATAATTCAATGTCTTTATTTTTAATTTTACTAAGGTTATTTTTTTCTCTTAAATTTGTTTTAGTAGTGTGTCAATTTAGAAATTTAACCATTTCATATTCTAAACCATCTCATTTCTTACATGAAATTGTCTACTTATTTCTTTATAACACTTTTGCTTTCAGCTGGTTCTCAGTTTGCTATTTGACTCTTCTGTTTTTTCCCTTTGTCATTTACTAAAAGCTTTATATATTTTTTAGCTTTTTTTTGAAAAGTCAATTTTTTATTTTACTGATTTCTCCTGTTTTTCTTTTGTTAGTTTCTACTCCATCCTTTATTATTTCCAACCTTGTATTTATTTTATGTTTGAATTGGTCTCTTTTCCCATTATCCATCTGAGGCAAAGATTATAGTGCTGATTTTAGAGTTTTCAGTGTAAGTGTTCAGAACTATAAATTATCTTTCTTGCCAAAGTGAATTGGAATCAAAGTTTTGATGCTGTCTGTTGCCATTTGGTTCAGTTCAGGATATTTTCCAACTCCCTCACGGTTTCTTCTTCAGTTCCAGGGTATGTTTATTTTACAAATACTAAAGAGCTATTTTTTTTCCATTTTCAGTTTCTAATTTAATTTTTTATTATAAATACATTTTATGGTTTAAAATGCTTTAAATGCATTGAGATGTATTTTTGACTATCATAATGCATGCAGAATATTACATGTACAATAGAGGGTATGTATATTCCTCTGTTACTGGTTGAATTCCGCTACATGTATCAGCTCAAATTGGCATTATCCATGTCTTTTGTATCCTCACTGATACTCTGTCTAGTCAGTCAGCTAATGGAAGGGTATTCTTAAAATTGGCAAATGTTTTTCCTTACAACTTTTTGAGGTTTCTCAATGTATTTAGAAATTTGTTTTAGTTGTGTTTAATGTATGATGTGTCTTCGTACTCGGTCACACTGCTGTGTGACACACTGCATTCCCTTTCTGTCTTCCAACATTTGTCACCTGGAATGTTGTTATGTCCCATGCTGTAAACCCACTGCAACTCTTTTATGCCATGCTTTCACATGGGTATGTATTTTTGTATATTTCCCTCTATTTGCTGTATATTTATGCTTTTGTACCTTCAGTTGGCATTTTAGACATCATAAGGTAGATAGATGGTCCTTCTCAATCCAATCTGACCATCTTTCTTTGCCTTTGTGCTCAGAATTTCTTCTCACATGCCGTCCATTTGACAAATCATCTCTGTGGCTGTACCTAACCTGATACCTAACCCCCCCATTACATTTTATATTTCAATTTTTATGTTTTACTTCCGGTAGTTCTATATTTATTTAAATTATTTTCTAGTTGTTCTTGATAACTCTTTTTCTTACACATTTTTGTGACTGCCTTTAGTTTTTTTTAAATTATACATTATTCTGGTTAGTTTTTATTGTCATTTTAATGCAGCCTACAGTCATCTGGGTAGAGAGAATCTTACTTGGCTAATCATCCCAATCAAACTGGCCTGTAGCCACACCTGCAAGAAGCTTACTGTGCCAGTACTATCCGTAAGAAGAGCCTTGTGGCTGAGAAGGTGCTCTGTCACTGAGCCACACTCCCAGACCAAATATCTTTCTAAATTTTATCTAAATCTCATGTTGGCTTTATGACTCTGTTTTTCAACCCTTTGTCTTCCACTGCCCCACCTTGTGTTACAGGATTGCTGCAGGGAATCATATGTGTATATAGAGGGCAGGGTGCTGGACACTTTATTCATCCGGTATGCTAGTTTGCTGATACCATCGAAAGAGTTGCCCTTAACTGCAAACACTGGCCAGTGGGACTGGATGGAAAAGCTCCCTAGGCACAGGAAACAATGAGGCTGAGTTGAGATTCATACAGAAGAAAGAGCAGACACCAGCCTTTCACTTTGTCCGCGAATCACAAGAATCACCAAAAAAGTGCATACCGGATGTTAAGCACACAGCGCACACATATACACACATGCACACATACATGTGCTCCATCTTGCCCATGTTTGCTAGCATGATTAATGTAATGAAAATCCAAAGCACTGAGTCAGTTGCGACTCCCCTTTGTGATGTCTCCCAGTTCTTAAGTATTCCTTCCTCCTGACTCTTACCCATTAATGACCTTTACTCTAATTGTCTGTGTGCCTATTTCACTACCAGACTGCAAATTATTTAATAGCAGAGACTATAGCTTTTCATCAGCCCCTGGGAGATTGTATATACTCAATAAATATTTGTTAAATTAATACATGGATGTAAATGGGTCAATATTTATAGTGAACAAACTCCAGGGGTGTCCATACTCCATCTGACCTGTGTTTTCTTTCCCTCTGTTTCTTGGAGCAGTCAGTAAGCAAGATATTTCCTTGCAGAAAGTAGAGTGGTCAGTGCTGATTTAGAGGATGAGGCAATTATATGTCAGCCTTTGATATGTGTGAACCATACTGTGGTATCTGGAAGGAAAGTTATTTTCCAAAGTAAGCTTCCACTATAAGTAAAGGATCTCCAGAATGGCTGGCTACCCAAAGTCTGTTTGAGCACAGACGGTTAGTCTAAGCCTCTTAGCCTAAACCTAGTGGGTTAGTCCATACTCTTTGCCAATGCTGTGCACATATGTGGAAGACGACAGCAGCCCAGAGGATTCCAGGGACTCTGCCTGTTCAAGAGGACAGGGTGACAGTGTTCCAATGTCCTGTGCACCTCGTCTCATCCTGATGTGCATGCACACACCCGCCTGCAACAGCTGCACCTGCAGCTTCGTGCAGAAGCCCAGGTTAGCAGACAAAACAAAGGCAAAGATGCCAGCTGGCAGACAGCAGGCCCTTGCAGCAGAGAAACCACACGGAGCAACAACCCCCCACCCACCTGCCCAGCTTTCTGCCTCCAGTACCAGGTACATGGATGACCAGGGCAGACAGACTAAAGAAAAATCCAATTGTTTAAGCTAGTTTAAATTAGAGATTTTGTGCACTTCAGACCAAAAAAAGAATAAAAAGAATAAAGGTTATTCTTCCACAGATTTGCTACCAAAAGAGAACTCAGGATAATCCATCTTAGATTTCTCATTTCCCAGTGAGGAGACAACGATTGACCAAGATGGGCAGAGTGGTTTGAACAAAATCGTGTAGAGGGGAAAAACCGAGCCAGACCTGACTCCCGGTTCAGTCTCCTGCTCTTTTTCTCTGACACCCGACCATTGTCATTTCACGAGAGGGAGTCATCAGAAAACACCCGTATATTGAGCACATTTCCTTATACATGGAGGCTTCTGGGGCACCTTTCCTTTTCCTTCTATCTTTATTTTTCAACCAATTTCCCTCTTGGAAAGCAGTCATGATGGCCGGAAATGCTGTAGCCATCTTGAATGTCTATGAGACACAAAGCCAATCTATTAAGAAACTGTCTTGAAAGAATTTCTGCTCCAGCTCCCGACTGGATGGTGTGAGAGCTGTAGACCTGTATTTGCACATGTTGGCGGGTGTGAACCGCAAAGTCAAAGCACTCCCAGAGCATTCATGTCCTCTCTCTCTCTCTCTCTCTCTCTCTCTCTCGCAGCAACAACAGGAATTCAGCCAGGACCTTCTGTTTGACTTTTTTTCTTCCTGCATATACTGCTGTTAAAATATATCTAGTTTCGGTTGTTTTGCTTGGTTTTGTTACTTTCTATTTTGGAAAACTATAGCGCCTACACAAAAACTGGAACAGCAGTACAATTAATGCCTGTGCGTTTTCCATTTCATCTCACGTATTTTGCTGTGTTTCTCTCTGTCTTTGTATGTGGTGGTTAATGTTGACTGCCAGCTTGACTAACTTGAGTAGCTCCTGAGAGATTTGTGAAACACGCCTCTGAGTGTGTCTATGGGGTGTTTCCAGAGAGAATCAACTCCCCTGGATTCAAGCAGCTCCATTCCGTGGGGCAAGAGAGCTGGATGAAGGAGAAGGGTAAAGGAAGGAAGCCTAGAAGGCAGGCAGTTCCACTGTCTACTTCCCTGTCCCTGCGCCATGAGCGTCCCTCTCTCATTGGGTGTCTTCCTCAATCACGCTCCACCAGTTTTTGTGATAGCACCCTTACTGAACTGGGGCCATGCTAATTGGCTAGACTGGCTGGCTAGTAAGCACCCAGGGTCCTCCTGTCCCCACCTCCCAGCACAGGGACTACAGGCATACGCCACCCTGGCTTTTCCCTGAGTGTTGGTGGTCAGAGCTCAAGTCTGGGCTATCCCGGCACCCATGAACCATTTGGGTCTCAGTTGCAGACACTCAATACTCTCAATATTAACCCTAAATATTTCCATGTGTATTGTGTATTCTATATGAACAAAAAAATATGATTTCATGGGCTGGGGCTGTAGCTCAATAGTTGAGTGCTTGCCAAACAAGCATGAGGCCCTAGTTCAATTCCCAGAACAAACAACAACAACAACAACAATAAAAAATCCAGAAAACAAAACAAGAACTATCTTACATAACCGCTATACAGTTAGGAAATTTAAGATTGAAGACGTACTCTTAGTTTTTCCTTGCTCATAAGACAGGTGCCTGTGTTCTACTTGTGTC
Organism: Ellobius talpinus; assembly: GCA_001685095.1. NCBI lineage: Eukaryota > Metazoa > Chordata > Mammalia > Rodentia > Cricetidae > Ellobius > Ellobius talpinus. Next base: position 11,266 of record LOJH01034856.1, read on the forward strand.
CGCCCTCATTAGGGCAGCACTTTGTCTGTAGTGACATTACAGCCGAGCTACATTGTCATATCTTTTCGGTCTTTCTCAATCCAAAATGGTTCTTCGGTCCCTGTATTATACAAGATTGGCATTTAAAAGAACAAAACCAAAAAAGGTAAGAAGCCTGCTGCTTCATGGAATGCATCTGTATTTATCTGGTAGCTCCTTCATGACGAGATTCAAGCCATGAAGTCTGGAGTCTGGGCAGGAGTGTGGCATTGGTGATAGGTATCTCAGAGCATCACGACTTGGATATCATTGTGGAGTGAGTATGACCAGTTATAAAGGGAAGCTTCTCCTGGCCAACTGTGTTCACTGTGAGGAGCAGAGAAGTGTCTCTCTTACCTGGCTCACTGGCTGAGCAGAGTCATTTCCATGGTCTAGGAGACTGACCTACAGGGCAGGCAATAGATTCAGAATGGGACTACACACGCTATATGTGGAGTGAGCAGTGACCACTTTCTTCCTGACACAATGAGCGAGCTGCCAGGCATCCTGGAAGCCACCGAGAAAGGGTTAATAAAGACACAGGACATCTGGTTGTCTGTAAAGACTCCTCAACCTCCCTAAATACACCTGAAAACCTTGAAGTCCCGATTCCCAGGGAACACACAACCAAGGAGCCCTGACCTGTGATTTATATAAAAGTAGCCATTCCTTAATTTCCCCCACAATGGCCTCATTCTTACCTTATGAACCTGTTGTGTCAGGGCGCCCTTTGATTTGTGGAGGAATTCCAGCCCCCTGAATATCCCTTTTCTTTTCATTAAAGTTAATCCCCACAAAGACACTTTCATCCGCTGATTAGTCATGCCCCAGTGAGCCCCTGCTAACCAGGGGCTAAGTTACTGATGTGTTAAAGATGTAATCTCCAAGTCCGGGGACCACTGAAGAATCCCTAACATGTTATTTGACCGTCCGCCCTGTACAATGTATTGCCTCCTCCTTTGAGCAGCCTTGGTCACACGCGTTCCTCGGGGTTCATAAATTTCTGTGGCCCGACTGCCTGTGAGGGCTGCGTTTATTGTGGAGCCAAGATTCAGCTGCCAACACACATTGCCTGGCACCGCAGGATACGGTGGTGCCTTCTGCAGACTCGGGTTTCCATTCCCAAGAATCAGTGTCCAGCGCAATCTATCATGCCGGCAGCTGCTGCCCACGATTTGGGGCCCTGCCTGCAGCCTCCCTCAAAGCCTTAACAACCCACAAATCAACAAGACTATAATCGGGCTGTGCTGTGGGCCGCTGGAGGCACTGGCCCTTCCTCTCCCCATTGATTCAGAGAGTGTGTAAGCTGGGTTCAGTCCCAAGTGAATCTATCGAACAGAAACTGGTCTACTGGGTGTTGAAGAGAGCCCTTTGTGGAAACAGGTTGCTGTCTCTCACCAACTAGTTCAAATTTGTAGGTTTTTTAAAAAGGATGTTATATAATCTAAAAAATTTTATTGATTTAATGTATATGGGTATTTGCCTGAGTGTATATCTGTATACCATGTACATGGTTTGTGTCTACGGAGACCAGAAGGGGTCATCGGATTGCCTGCGATTGGAGTTACAGATGATTGATTGATTGATTTAGGTGTTTTGAGACAGGGTTTCTCTGTGTAGCCCTGGCTGTCCTGGAACTCGTTTTGTAGACCAGACTGGCTTTGAACTCACTGAACTCCGCCTGCCTCTGCTTCCCGAGTGCTAGTGCGCCACGACTGCCCAGCCCCAGATTTTCTAAGTGATGAGCTGGAGAGATAGTTCAGTGAGTAAAGCACTCGGCACACATACCTGAGGATGAAAGAACTCCAAACCCTAACCACAAGAGAAGCTGGGAAACTGCTGGCATGGGAAGTCTTGTAGATTCTGTACTCCTAGCTCTGGGGAAGTAGAAACGGGCAAGTCCCAGGGGCTTACTGATTAGCCAGCCTAGCCTACTTGGTGAGCTCAGGTCCCCATCTGAAAAAGCAATGTGTATAGTGTCCTGAGGAGTCATACATGAGACACACACACACACACACACACACACACACACACACGCTCTGTGAGGTTCATTTGGATTTGTGGAAGCCCAGTGTTTCTTAATAGCAGTCTGTGTACAACATACTTCATATATTGTGCTACACCCAGGGTTTATCATCTTCAGTGCTCACATTAAATGACAGCGGACATGTCTGGTTATTGTGACACTCTCAAATGCAAGTATTTGATTTTCCTGCAGATATTTTAAAAACCATAACAGAAGTCTGGCGGTGGTGGTGCACACCTTTAATCCCAGGACTCAGAGAGGCAGAGGCAGGCGTATCTCTGTGAGTTCGAAGCCAGCCTGGTCTACAGAGTGAGTGCCAGGACAGGCTCAAAAGCTACACAGAGAAACCCTATCTCAAAAACAAAATAACAAAAACAAAAACAAAAATGTCACAGAGTAAGAGTGTGTCCCCCCGGCCAAAACATGGCATAAGAATCATCCCAGGAAGGACATAACATTGTCCCATGATATTCTACCCAACTTTTGTGACATTGTTGTTTAAATGGTACACACTTACCAGTATACAGTTCTGTGGCTCAGAAGACCAGGTGACCACAATGGCTATTATAGATAGAAATAAAGATTATACCTGGGCTTATCCTGAGCTCAGAGAAGGAACTGCTTCCAGGCACTGCAGTCTGCCAGGAGAATCCAGCTCCTTGTAGCTGACCTTGACTGAGGTAACTGGGGTCTCCTCAGCATCCAGAGGCTATTCACCTTCTTTCCCATGTGAACGTTTGCGGTACATGGAAATCTTTCTCTTATTTGGAATAATTTCTTTGCCTTTTCCTTCTACTCCCAGTTGGATAAAATGCTTGCTCAGCTGAGACTGACCCACTGTCTCCTGTTAGGAGCCCACTGACCATGGCTCCTAACAGGGCATTAATTTCCTTCCAATTTCTATGTCAAACTCAACGAGTCTAGCCTCTTAAAGATGACTTTTTTAATTTAAAATGTATTTTATTTTGTGCTTGTGTGAGTGTGACTGTGGGTTTGTATGTGCCATGGCACACATATGGAGGTCAGAGAACAAATTTGGGGGTTGGTTCTCACCATCTACTTTGTTGCAGCTCATCTCTCTTGTTTCTACTAAACAATGTATTCCAGGCTAACTGACTGTCCTTTCTACCTCCCATCTCACTGTAGGAGGGCTGGAGTTACAGATGCATACCATCACATCTGGCTCTTTACATGAGTTCTGGGGACTGAATTTGGCTCATTGGGTTGGTATGCCAATCAGCTTTTTAAAAATAATTTATTTGCACTTTATGTGCATTGGTATTTCACCTGTATATATATATATATCTGTGTGAGGGTGTCGGATCCCTGGGAACAGGACTTACAGATAGTTGTGAGCTGTCATGTGAGTACTGGGAATTGAACCAGGAATAGCTTGAAGAGTAGCGAGTCCTCTTAACTGCAAAGCCATCTCTCTAGCCTGCCAATTACTTTTATGAACTGAGTTACCTCCCTAGCCCAGAAATTATTATTTTACTTGCACCAGAGACTGATGAATACATACTTTAAAATGTGCAAGGCGCTACAGAGAGCTAGTACCCCTCAGCCATCTGCCACAAACTTTGCACTCTTCATTTCCCCCCCAGAAGGAACCATGGTGAGGAGTGCATGGACAGTCTGACTGTATTTCATATATGAGATAGACAGACAGATGTAGGCAGAGGCTTCTTGTTCATTTCCCAGCTACCCAGACCTGAAATAATCATACAGAAACTATATTAATTAAAATACTTCTCAGCCTCTTAGCTCAGGCTTCTTATTAACTAACTCTTACATCTTAAATTAACCCATTCCTATTTTGTATTTTATCACGAGGCTTGTGGTTTACCAGTAAAGTTCTGGGGCAGGCATCTTTCTCCTTCGCCATTGCAAGGCAACTACATCCACATAAAACCTGAGAGAGCTTAAAAGAGAATTCTAGACACACACACAATACTGAGTTTAGTGTAGCTTCTTTGTAGCCACATTTTCTTTTCTGGATGGACTCTGTTTGCTGGTAGCAAGCAGGGGCACCTTGGCTCCTTTAGAGAGGTCTTCCTGACTCAGCATTAGCAGCAAAGGCTGTGTGGCTTCTTTAGGGGAGGGCTTCCTGGTTTGTGCTGGCAGAATGAACTCTAGCTCTTTGGGAGGTCCTGCAATTAAATGGGGTCTGTGAGTAGCGTGTTACAAATTGTTTAATGATGACAGACCCACTGTGATCCTGGAGCTAGGGTGGTGTGCATGGCTCTGAGAGGCAGTGAACACACTTCTGCCATGTTGAACTGGGCAGAGCCAACAGGCAGGGCCACAGAGTTGGTCCTAGACATGTGAACTTAGTATTTTTTTTAAAAAAGCACTCCTGGTCAGGAAATAGTTACAGATATGCACACAATTAAGACAAATTCAGATGGAAAAGACCTCTAAATGGGTCACAGTGTTAGATAAATGTATGTAGGCTTGAGAGAGAAAAAAAGCGTACAGTCATAGATTAAAGGAGTAAAGATAATAAAATAAATATTAAACTTATAAAAAATAATAGAGTAAGAAAAATAAGCATGTAAAGATGGAATATACACAGAGTCTGGATTATGTATATTATTGTGTTTTC
>LOJH01034857.1:0-15914 GCA_001685095.1 Ellobius talpinus
ATCTATCTATCTATCTATCTATATCTATTACTCTATCACTCTATCTATCTATCTATCATTTATTTTAAGAAACACCAACCAGCAAGATCTGTCCTCCACAGGAGGTAGCAGGCATAGTGTGGTCACAGGTACCTCTGTTGTCAGGGAGAAGGAATTGTGCTAGTGCCTCCAGTGGGAATATTGGAGACGCCCGTAGGCATGATCATGACATATGTGAAATCCTAAGAAGCCTCACAAGACACAAGCTTCCTGTGAATCCCGAGAAGATAAGTCACTCAAGAGGTTAAAGACATGGAAGAGGGGTAAAATACAGGTAAAGAGAAGAGGAGGTGGAGCAAGGGCAATGGGGAGGGCTAGAACAGGGCCTCCCAAGGGAGGCACAGAAGATGCTTAGGGGAAACGGTTAATGCTTTTGCTTTGTTGGAACTTACCTTAAGAAGATGCTCTGATTTTAATAGTTTGGGGGTTTATTTATTTTTTATAGCATGTCTGTGGTTGTTCTGTCGGCTTGGGCCAGGGTACCACATGCATGCAGTACCACTAGAGGTCAGAAGAGGGCAGTAGATCCCCTGGAGTTATAGTGGGTGCTGGGAACTGAACTTGGGTCCTCTGACTCATCTCTCCAGCCTTGCTCTGAGGCCTTAAATAGACACATATATGCTTTGAGCCTATGGAATATATAGCATGTGTGCTGGAGGCCCTGAACTCTGAGAGCAACTTCAGGCTTTCTCACATGCTGAGTTAACTGGGAGATGAGCCTGATCTGGACACAAGCTTTTGAGGTGAAACTATGAATCTACTCTTTGTGTTCACCCTTCCAACTTTTGAAAGGTCTATTTTTTTCTTGCTTTTCTACACTTTGCGTCAGACAACTTCAAATCTAGACACCTGAGCCTCTTCTAAACAGCTCCCCCCCCCGTAGCCTTGCAACTATGTAGGTCATAAAGCAGAGAAGTCTAGAGAAAATAGATTCAATGTTGTCTTTGACACATTAGATAGATAACGGTCTCCAGTTATGTTGTCTAAGAAGTGGTCTGCTTATTTGTTCTAGGCCTTTCATATTTTAAAATCTTGAAGGCTGATGAGACAAAATGAACACAATAGTTATTAGTTACTAAGGGGTACCCAGAGGACGGACCACTCCCAAATCAGCTCATTTCAACATCCGCTGCCCACCCAGGTGGCTATCTCCTTGGACACGTTGTCATTGCCCACTTCGGGTCTCTGAGTTGAGCCAGGGATTGTCCACCTGGACTCCATCAAGCCATCCCCGCCTCTAAAGTTGCATGGGTTCTTGTGACAAGTGCTGTAAGCAGAACACACAGGCTGACACACGTGTGAAGCAAGGAGAGCCTGCGCCTAGTCTCTGCAGGAGAGAGTTGAGGATGGAAGGGAGGACCGAGCACATAGGGAAGACATACAAGGTTGGGAATGTTTGTCGAAGGGTCAATGAGCCTTGGAGATGACACAGAATAAAGGGGCATCCCTTGCATGTGGGCTGAGAGGGTAGAAGGGCTTGGGTATGGGACGGGAGCTCTCCCTCGGTGTTCTGTTTGTTTGGTTTCAGCTTTCAAGATCCTCTTTGATTCCTCGTTCCTGCTACAAGAAACCCTCCTTTTTGTCTGTGCCTGCCTGTGGCTGGCAGCACGCATGCCATGCTCCTCGCCTGTGTTGCACTATTTCTGGCTGCATTTTTACATGCTGTATAGGTTTTTGGAGATGTCTTGGTGGGTTTTGCCTCTTCATCACCAATAGATAGCCTTTGGCTGGTTCTATTCAATGAAAAAGAACTAGTTGGGAGAAATAGAAATAACAAGGTAATAGTCTATGGTGCTTTAAGATACTTTTATTACATTTACACACACACACACACACACACACACACACACACGGAGGTCAGATGACAAGTTGTTCAGTGCTCTCTTTTCACCACGTGAGTCTCCAAGGTCAAACTCAGGTCTTCCAGCATAAAACCAGGTAGGTACGTGCACACAAAGAGCTCTTTCTCTGGCCCGCCCTGGAGGGACAATCTTTTCCCATCTGAGATGGTCTTAGCAAGCTCAATGTCTCTAGATATGTCAAAATCTTGTAATTCTGTGTATAAATATATAGATTACCAGCTCAGGAGCGCCGGGCCAACTTGATTATAACCACGTGTAATTACCAAATTACGTTCCTGATTGCTTCAGAGAGGTAAAGCTTGGCTTCCGTCCACATTCTGGCTGACAATCTTTCCAGGCCATTGAATTCTGGGTGGCACTTCACTCTTATTACTGAAAGTTATATTTATCATCAGAAGGATAAGCCTTTTTCAAATCATAAATAAAATACACGGATTACATTACGGAGATATTCCAAGTAATCATTAGGGCTGAAATTCTGTCAACCTGTCAGTGAAACTATGTGTGTACAATATAGCAAGGCACCAGGACCCAGTAATTGTGTCACTTCATATAGAATATAGAAGAAAATGTATATTCATATTCATGAATAAAATGTAATGCAGTGGACAGTCCTCCAACAGGAATGAGCGACCAGCGTGGCTGTGTTCAAGAAGTCCACAAGATATATTAGACAACTGTCACATTAGCATGGGACAAAAACGATCAAGCCTATGCGGAGCGTTCCCGAGTTAGCGCCTGGCATGCTGAGTTGAGCAGCAAGAAGAGCAGAGGGTATAGAGGGACAATCAAAAGAACAGCTCACACCAGTGGAGGCCTGGTGGGATTGATCCATGGCAAAGAACAAAAGATTTGCAATGTAGCTAAGCAACTGTTACCAGAGAACTCATTGTGATAGACACCTAGCAAACCTCCAGGGCTCGCAAGTGGCACGTTCAGGGCAGTGTAAAGTCAGGAATATATCTAAATGCAATGAGATGAAAGCCACATTTAACAGCTGGCTTTTGACCGGAAGACGTATGCTAGGAACTGTCAGGTAGAGAATCAAAACTGGCTGATCTCTTTACAATGGAAGAGACCATGGCGTGTTGCTATTAAAGGCATATTTATTGAGGCCTCATGGTAAAATCTCCAGGAACTCCTTCCCATCTCCAGCGCCAAGCTTCATTTTTGTCTTACCATTAATCACACGAATGGGACTCTGTTACTAAAAATTCTTTTCGTTTTGCTGCACATTTAAGCTTCCCTCATTAACCCAAGAAATAAATGCATGCTTTCACAATGTATTTTGACTGTAGATTTTAAAGTTGAAAGTTTGAATTCAGATAAAAGACTCAATTATTCCTTAAAATTCCATTGTTTTAAAGCTGTTGAAGATGGCCTGTTTTGGAGATCCAGGGCCAAATATTGGATTGAGCTAGGGAGTCCTGCTGAGGAGGATTGTAGGAGCAGGCAAGGGGGGGGGCTCAAGGACATGAGAGGAAAACCCACATCCAAGGCTAGCGTGGCTCATGGGAACTCACAGAGTCTGAACCAACAGCCAGGGGAGCCTGCATGGGACTGACCTAGGCCCTCTGCATATATGTAACAGTTGTGTGGCTTGGTCTTCTTGTAGGACTCCTGGAAATGGGAGCAGGGGTTGTCCCTGGTGCCTTGGTTTGCTCTTAGATACCTATTCCTCATGCTAAATTGCCTTGCCCTGCCTGAATACAGGGGATTGTGGTCTTATGGCAGCTTGATGTGCCATGCTTTGCTGATGCCCAGGAGGTTTGCCACTGTCTGAGAGAATATAGAGAAAGGGATGGGTTGAGGAGGGGCAGAAGGGGCATGGAGGGAAAGAGTGAGAGAAAAGGCAGGAGAGGAGGCTGCAGTGGGATGTAAAATCAAGAAATTAATTACGTAATTTTTTTAAATAAAAAAACAAAAAACATGCCCTGTTTTCTTTCCTGGCTTTGTATTTTCTGTCCATGTCTTCAAAATTTCTCTGCAACATGAAAATGCAGGGCAGTTAAATCTCCCAAAGGAGTTTCTGAAGTCAACACAGGGATCAAGATTCTGTAAAAACATAATTTGGAGGAGGTATTCGATCGCTTAGTTAAACCAAGTCTGTTTAGGACAGTTAGAATATGGTCTCCTCCCTCTCCTATCCCCAACCCCTTCCTCTCTATCTGCCCTTCCCCTCCCCCTCCCCCTTCCTTTCTCTCCTCTCTCCCCTCTCACCAGCCCAATTGCCTTTTCTGAACTCTAGTCACAAATGTTAGGAGACAGATAGTTCACATAATAGAGATTTTCCCAAACTGTAAAAGAATTAGACCCAGGATTCAAAACTACCCCCTTTATCAAAAGACTCCAAATTCCTAGATGTATCAGCCAACCAGAACTGAGAAGATTTGCATAAAGCCTAAGTAAACGATCTAAGCTGGGAATTTATTCAATATGGACTCACAAATGTTATTTTACCCACTCACATATTCACTTCTATGCTGAATGCTGCTAACAGTTGTTCATTAAATTTCCAAATGTTCTCCGTCTTCTGTCACTTTGCACTTCCTCCGCAAACACCTCTGGCAGCCTTAACAGTCTGCATAGGTTTTGTGAAAATCAAAAGTGTCTTTACAATTGACGCAAACCAGTATGGATTTTGTCTAACAGAATCCAAATTAATTTTATCGATTTAAGAATGACCGTCTAAATCTTAAAGGCTAAGTGGTAGCTTCTAATCTTGGAGGCCGCATCTGCATACCATAGGGCTTAAGAGAAGTAATTTCCAGAGATCAAAGCTCTTGCATGTTTGAAGGGAGGCAGAGGGAGCCAGTGGGCAGTGAGGAACCTTCTTATCCAAAGCAGTTGTAATCAGAAGGGGAGGAAGCAGGGAATGAGAAGCAAAGGGTAGATGGGCCACTCTCTGCCCACTAGGCACAGAGAGGATTCCCCTCTGGTCCTGGAACCCACCTAGGGGTCCAGCTCTTTTAAAAGAGTTGACAAGGACTGGGGTTATACTTCAGTCAGGAAAACAGAAACAAAAAAAAGAGTTTGATTCCCCAGAGGTCCCATTTTAAAAAGTCAGGCATATGGCATGCTTGTAAATTCAGTGTTGAGGAAGTAGAGACAGGAGGATTCTCTGTGGTCACTGGCTAGCCAGTTTAATCTGTGGCATACTTCAGGTAAGGGAGAGACTCTGTCTAGAAAATCAAGGTGGCTGGTCTTGGCATATGACACCTTATGGTTGTCCTCTAGTTTCTAGACTTATGTACAAACTAATGCATATGCATGTACATACATGCACACCTGAACACACTGGATCCCTCCCTCCCCCTCCTCTCTCTCTCTCTCTCACACACACTCACACACACACACACACACACACACACACACACACACACGAGAACCTCACAAGAGGAATAGAGTTCATCCTGCAGATAAAGAGCTGCTTTACCTTGGGCGTCAGCTTGAGATTATCTTCTCCCAGATCCCTCAGAACTATGTGCCACATGTCCAGTAACTCTGGGAAAGTGGCCAAGGGCAGTGTGGCAAGTGAAATTAAAAAGGACCTAGCATGGACAGGCTTTTGTCTTCAGTGTCTCCTAGTCACATATGCACCGACTCTCACCGTCTTTCAGTGCCCGAGTTTCAGCATTTCAGGTTACAGCACAGATCCTAGAAGATGCAGACTAGCTCTTCCTCATCTCTGAGAGAAAGGCTGAACAGGACATATCACTCGATGTGCATGATGGCAGAGGGAGCAAGGGGAGAGGAGGAGGAGGAACCCTGATGTGAGGCAAGGGGTTGTGCAGGACACAGTCTTGTGAAGGTTTCTTGATAGGGTGAGTTGAGATTTAAAAAAAAAACAGGAAAAAGTGATCCTCCATTTAACAATGTTTGCTAAGGTGCCAGTGTGTGTGTGTGTTATATGTGTTTAGTCATGCTTGTGTGTATGGGTTTGTGTACACATGCATGTGGAAGCTGGAACTTGACTTCCTCTTGGAGCTGTCCATCTTAGATATTGAGGGATGGTGTCTAACTGAATCTAGAGGACAAAGCTTTGGCTAGACTGGCTGACCAGCTAATCCCATGACAGCTGGGCCACTCTGCCTACCTGAAACTTACCTGTGTGATGGGGAATCCAAACTCTGGCCATCCTACTTGTAAAGTAAGCATTTTACACACTGAACCATCCCCCCATGCCCACTGGAGCAAATTTCAGTGAAGTTCTATTTCTTTCAACTCAACCAATTCTGATTGCCAGGCACCCTTCCAGGGATGAGAGATTGAGTTTGTGAAATTTTTAGCGATTAACAATGTTGGTGTGTTCCGTTAATCACATTCATCCTTTCTCTCATTTGCTCATTTACTTAATCATCAAGAATGAATAGATGTTTCTTGAACTGAATCACCTTTGTGTACGGATTTCCCAAACACTTGCCTCTTAAGCCTTGTCTTAACTAGCTGTTTTTTTTTTTTAATCAGATATCCTTAGTGTTGTAACAGTCACCGCTGAAGCAGGACCTGACAGGTGCCACGAACTATGCTAAGTGCTAGCTAATGCTTCTCACTTAATCTGGGCCAGCAATTCTTCTCCTTCACCGGATAAGAAAACTAAGACCAAGTCAAATCTGAGCTGTGATTTTTGTTTTCCTATTCAATCCAAAGCCCATTTTCTTTTTCCTGGGACAGCCTGCCTCTAAAAGACGGTGTCATCTCCCTACAGCGTCATCTCTCCCAAACACTGAGATTTTTATCCATTATATCTGTTACTACTATTAATAATATTTTAAAAAAATAAGCCAATACATGATGATAGTATAAGACGTAAACATGGTAATTAGGAACAGCAAGATGAAGTTAATTATTGCCTTGATGGCTAGGGTGGTTTGTGTACAGTGGGAGAGACAGCATCCTGCCTCTTACAGAAGACAGTCTTTCCACATGGCCGCCAAATTACTGCAGAGCTGATTGGATGAATGCGTCGCACAAACGACTGAGCCTGAATTCTTTGCTATCAGACAGATCTGCATTCAGTGCCCTTGTTCTTCATGACGTCTCTCAGTGCTTTCCTTTGAGGCAGATGGAGTAAACTCCAAGCTGTTAAAACTTCCTTGTTTAACCCAGTTATTTGCTTGTTGAACCTCCTGCTTGATTCCCAAAGTCTAGGCTGCTTCGTGGGTGGACCCGATTGGTACCCACTGACCTCTCAGGAGCTGAGAACAATGTCTCAGATGTCAAGAGCACTTGTTGCTCTTGCAGAGTACCTGTGTTCAGTTCCTAGCACCCATGCCAGACAGCTCATGTTTCTTATGATTCCTGCTCCAGAGGATCTGATCCCCTCTTCTGACCTCTGTAAGCACCCCACTTCTTTCTCTCTCTCACACACACACAAATAAAAATTCAAGAATAATAAAACTGAAATAAAGTACAAACTTCCAGACTTACATGAAAATCAGATGCAAGACTATTATTCCAGCTTCATATACTATTCCAGTCTATGTACTATTTAAAACTATGTACTATTTAAAACAGTCTTTTGTTTAAAAAAATCCTAATGGTTGGCGATCTGTTCAAATTCATTCTAGGATGCAACTTAACATATCTTCCTCATGTGTTAACTTTTTTCCTTTTCTTTCTCTCATTTTTTTTTCTTTCAAGAGAGAGTCTTTCTATACAGCCCTGGCTTTCCTGGAACTTACTATGTAAACCAGACTGACTTCTAACTCGCAGAGATCCACCTGCCTGTGCCTCTTGAGCACTGGAATTAAAGGCGTGCGCCACCATGTACAACATGCTCTAACGTTTGTATCCTCTGGTTTACCTTGTCATTGTGAATGACCAGGTTAGATGTCAGTTATTCCGTCCTTGCAGTCTTGTCAGAAGCAGGAAAAAGCACGGCATCCGAGGACCCAGGAAGCCTCATCTGATTTGTCCCTCCATCCTTTAGGGGCTGTAAATTTTCGTATGAACTCTGCTTAATTTAAAAGGGCGCTGGAGTCAGATGTTGTTTGGTTCATAGTTTCATTCCCTTAACAGTTTCACAAAATTAGTTCCAATCAAGGCCGGTCCCCCAGAGCAGTTTGAGAAAGTGATCTCTAAGTAGGTGACCTGTGCAGCATCCTCCTGCCCCAACCTCTCTTCCTGTCTTAAACCTCAGCTGATGCAGAGAAGAAGTATCCAGGTACAAAGTGAGTTTATTTGCATAATTTAGTTTTCTAACTTACATTGGTTTTGCTTTGTGGCCAAACGCCATCTCAGAGAAGAGAGCATCCCATAAAGTGTCCCTCACCTTGCTCCTTATCAGCCGATGCTTCAGGTGAATGTATGAATGAGAAATCAATTCAGGCTCTCAGCTTTCTCCCATTAAAATAAAACGTTTTTGTCTTTAGCCGATTCCATTTTGACTTCTCTATGGAACCATAGCCATGGATGGTAACGAGTTTGCCAGGGCAATTTCAAGCTATCTGTATGATGAAGTCCTGTTCTATCAGTGCATAATAATTAAGGTTATTAATGAGGGATTAAATTAGTTTAAAACGGTGTACTGGGTGGCTGTGATTTGCTGACTGTAGGTTAATAATCACACAGTGTATAGAATTCACAGCTTCCTTGTACTCAGGAATAGAAGCTATAGTGGCAAAGAGCACTGTGATCAAATCTACACTAATGAAGAAACATTTGGAGCTCTGCAGGGGACCCAGGGAAGGCATTGTTACTGTGAGTGCAATAGCATTGTCCTTTACCATTTTAGGGTGTACCAAAATGCATAACTCATAATCGTATTTGCATTTGTACAAGAGAGCTCCCACCAACCCCAAAACCTCTGAAAGAGGCAAGGGTGGGGCTGAAACCACAAGGCGGGAGTCTTGAAACCACAGTCAGTACAGAGACAGAATGGCTTTCTCTATATGCAGCCAATTCAAATCCGTAATTAGACTGGCATCTAAGTGGTGGAGATTGATGGGTGAAATTCTTTACACAAACCAGCATAGAAGGCATGGACCAACTTTTCATAGCAGGAACCCTGAATTCCTGTTGACATTTCTTAGAATTCTCCCACAGCTTTTCAAGGCCAACTGGGTGGGGTTTGAGAAGGGATTTGGATATGCTCCAGGTATTTTGGATTTATAGTGCATGGCTTTCCTGAAACACTACTTTTGAATGGCATCAGGACGACACTGTTGGGCAAACAAGTCTCTCACAGTGTAGGTTGCAGATAGCCTAGGCAAAACCAAGAGATTTGGAAGCTGATGCAGGTTGAGAGGAGGTCCGACCTTTGAGGAAGGCACAAGAGTTCCACAGACGGGTGTATTAAATGACAGACATTTATCTAAACGTTTCAGATCAAGCTTCTGGCTAATTTGATTCAGGAGGAGGACCCTCTTCCTGGTGTGGGGCTACCATCTCTGTGTGCTTACATGACCATCTTATGCATGTGTGGACAGTGAGAGCAATGCAGAGGAAAGTGGGGGAGGGTGATCTGGTGTCTTTTATGATTCCCATCAAGAGGTCTCATCTTCTCCAATATCACTTGGTACCATAGAGCTTTAACATATGGATGGGACCCACAACCTAACTCCTAATGAGTAGCATGAATTGAAATAGGATGTAAGTTGAAACAGGACAGTCTATGACGACTGGGAAATGGGCGGTTTTCATGCCAACCCATCCTATTCCACTGTTCTTCCTTCCCCTCCACTCCACCCTGCCCACCCTATTCTTTCCACTCCACCTTACTCCGTTCCTCTTCACTCCACCCCATTCTGCTTCTTCCTTTTTAAGCCCTTTATGCCTACACCATTCCAATTTCTTCCCATATTTATCTGTGCTTTTCCATTCTAATTCATTCCTCTACACTGCAATCCACTCTGCCTCATTCTTTTCAACCCTCAGCATGCAATTGACTTCTCCTCTGGAATCTACATTTCTAATATAGTTTCTGTGTGATTATTTTGGGTCTGAGAGGCTGGGAACAAACGAGCAGCCTGACAACACTACTAAAATGATATAAAAATAGAAAAACCTGTAAGGTGTTAAGTGCTACAAGTCTAGCCATGCTTATCTCATTGGACTAGGCTTGAAGGATTCAAAGATTGACAATGATCTCTGTTCCAGTAGATGGCGTAGATTAGGGGATAACAATGATATCTACCATGGAGCAGAGATTCTTGCCAGCCATGGCCATAAAAAGGGGGCTCTCAGATTTGAGCTGAAGGCTTAGAAATCTCCTGAACTATGAACGGCATGCACGTTGGGTATCTCAGGATTCCCCTACTGTGCCAGCCATTGGAAGAAAATCTGGGGCCAAAAGGCCAGAGAGAATATGTTTCTTTCTGAGGTTGCTGAATGGAAGCCAGACTCATTACAAACATCAAAAAACAAAAGCAAAAGAGATGGAACAGACCCTGAAGTTCTTTGATGGTTCTGAGACCAGATTGTATTCAGCAGAAGCATCCATGAGAGCAGCGTAAGGTGGTCTTAGCTATGTCCTTATATGAAAGGGTTGCACCACGGCTGTCCACTCCCACAGAGTTAAGGAAACACTTTGTGTGGCAGAAAATCCCCAATCAAAACACGTGCAGGGGCCAGTGTGTGCTCTTTAGAAAGACAATCTACTTCCCAAAGAGAAGGGAGAGGGTTAGCAACAATCACCATTTTTTAAGCCCAGCAGGTTGCTCATGTGTTTGGGGATGGGGGGTTTTCTTCTTCCTCTTCTTTTTATCATCAGCTTTTCAGTCAGAGCGTTGATTTGTGCAGGGAGGCGAACAATATGGGGAAGCCAATGAGCTGGTTTTTATAGTCTGTTCATAGCTTAAACAAAGATGGAGGATTTGGAGGATAAGGGGAGCCTGAAATATAGCAGATTATGCAGCTTTATTTTCCAAAGATTTGTTAATTCCCCTCCTCCCCCTCCTGCTCTCTAGCTGAATTGTTCTCTTTCCCCTACCCCTCTCTGTCTTGCTGGTTTCTTCCCAGTTGCCATTCAAAGAGAAAATATTAAGTTTTAAGTGTGATTTTCCCCCGATTGACGTTCGTATCTGTTACCCCAGTCATTTCTTCACTAGTAAATATTTATTGCCCTTAAATAGTGCAGGTATACAACAAATAATAGAATGTATAAAGACTGAACTTAGGAAACGTCTGTTAATATGACAAGCTTAATGCGCAGCGTGAGCAATGAAAGCCGGAGGGCTTGTGCTTTTGTTTTTAACCTGAATGATGATGTTTGCTTTGATATTGGAAATGCTCTAAGGCGCTTCATTTTTCTTGGAGGCGGCGTTCAGCCTGCGTTGTCTAATTGTGGGCTTTCCCCCATATTATCAGGCTCTGCCTGATAATAAAACAGGTCATATTTCACACAGTCATAGACCTATAGATCCAAGTCCTTCCAATAAAAATCAGATCTCATTTGATTTTCAAATGTGGCTTTGATTTGATGCCGGGGTTTTATTCTTTGCATGCAAACTGCCAGGGCAAAAAGTTCTGGGGAGATTCATTTTGGAGACCTCTTTTCCTCCCCTTTCTTGTTTGGTTAGATCATGGCTCACTCTCAGTTAGCATGTTAGCATTTAACAAGTAGTTCTTAAGTCTTCCTCTGCTACTTAGCCTTGGTTCAGATTAGGGATCCGAAGACGTAGCTGATATGCTATTCCCTGCCTAAGCAGGATACTCCAGGTAATCTACGAAGCCTGACCAAAGAAAACGGTTTCTTCCTGTAGTCAGCTAAAAATTATAGCATTATTAAAACACTAGACACTTGATATAAGTTATTGGAGCATGTGATAATGAATGAAACTTAAGAACTAAATTTAACAATCATTAACAATCACTGTAATTAACTTATAGCCAAAAACATGGGGTATTTTTTTCTTTTTCTGAATTGTTGAGGACAGAAATGTTTGGCGTTTGCTCTGGATTCAATGGTGAGCATTTGTGGTCTAAGCACCTGAGAGGCAGATTAGGAATCAAGGTCATCCTTCGTTGTATAGTGAGTTTCAGGTCAACCTGGGCTACTGAAGACCGTGCCAGAAAAGCAAGACCCTAACCAATCAATCAATCCATCAGCTATAGTTTCTGTTTCACCCAATAGTTTAGTACTACTTATATCTGCATCTGTCCATCATGGATACATACGCTATGGCTGTCTCTTTCCTCTTGTGTCCTAAGATGCAAGGCTTCTGGGAAAGCTGGATTTAACACTTTGAGGTCAGCTTTCACATTTGATGGGTCACTTGCTGCTTGCAGGTTTGGCTCTGTCTCAGCTCCCAGATTTTCTGATGCACTTCCTGCCTGATACCATGTTCCTTTTTCCTCCTGCCATGTTACCTTCTTTAGATAGTTTGCAATGACCCCGGTTACCTTGATTCCAACGGCTGCAGTGACACTTCAGTCAGCTGGGTCCCTTTTCCTTGTACAATTTTCTGGAAAAAATACTGCACAAACCCACAGGTGTAGTGAGCATGGCTTTATAGCTGACGTCTGGCACTAATGTGTCCAGTGGTTTGGGTAGCAGTTTGAGCTAAACCAGATGTGTTCTGGTGTGGATGAGGTCACTTTTCTTTCTCTGACCATTATATGAGAACCCCTTTGATCCATACGGTGGCTATCCACTGTGTCGATGCCATCAAATCCATCCTGTGAAATCCAGCACCTGCTGCCTCTTTCTTGAGTCTCATGGCACCTTCGGCTAAATTCTCATTCAATGGGACTGGCTTATTCTGAAAGACAGTCCCACCTGCTTCCTTATTTCAGTAGCTGAGTGTGCTCATTCTTATGTCCAGATTCAACGAACAATGTGTTTTTCAGAAGCATATTGATTTCTCGGGGCTTGGCTTTGCTCAGCTTTCGCGCATACCACAGGAACACACACACTGGACTATGAGTTGGAAGACGAGCCTTTTGAGCTTCTATTTGGTGGTCTGTGAGACCTGAGCTGGATAATAACCAAAATACCTCTCTACTCTGACATGCAGGAAGTTTCCCCCTGTTATTATGTGTCCACCATTGAGCTCTGTCCTGCCTCCTCCTTAACGACACAAAGTGAATAGCAAAGGGGCACATCCGAATGTTGGAATGAGAAGGCTGCAGCCGTGTCAGGAATTATAAAATATCATCTAAAAATTAACTTGAGGCAAATGGAAGCAAATAGATGCTGCTTATTCAGAGTACTTTTTTTTCAGACTAGGCATAAAACACTTAACTTCTTAAAGGTAAAATGTTACCTATTTGTTTAAAGAACACTCCAAGAGAGCAGAGCAAGGAAATTCAGGGAAGGCATGCCTTGGTTGTGAGCAACATTTTAACTGCCATCTCTGCTTAGCCATCCCATTTCTCAGAGCAGGGCTGTGGTTGGTGCCTAGCTCTGTGCATAGCCTCCAGGCACAGCAGCGACTTGTGACCTAGCTTTGTGTTACTCTCATCACATTGTTCTCTAGAATGGACTCTCTGCTTAGTGCTTCCTAGCTTCCTCCAGCTGTTCTGGACATTTCCAGTCTCCAAGGATTAATAAGAAAGGGTCTATACATTTCCCAGCACCTTTCAAACTTACCAGTTCTACTTCTAAGTCAGGGACCTAACTGTGAGAGGAAGCTGGCCCTCTCATTCATCTTTCAAACACATTCCATCGATTGATTAATCGGTGTAGTTTTTTATGAAGCAACTTAACATTGAGCGACCTTAAGTATGCCATTTTCTAAAGCACCCTGACCCACGACAGTAGTTAGTATGGATATTGTTAAAAAATAATTCTGTGCACACAACGAACATGCATTTGCAATTTCTATATTCCAGATTTCTTGGTGGTAGTGTCTATTTAGAGCTTTTCAAAGAGACCTAGTCTTCTCTGGAAAATGTGTGAGAATAGATTTCAGACTCTTTTGTCATTGGCTGACTCACTTTCTCAGCTCAGCTTTAAGGCTCACCAACCATTGAACACAGGTGAAAGGCAATGGTTTTGTGATGTTGTGGATGGCCAGAGACTGCTGCTCCCTCCCGCTTGAAGCCTTCCTTCTCCTTGGCAGCCTGAGATTCAACAAAGGTGAATTATTGAAGTTAATACAGATGAGCATTTTTCAGTTATTGCAGAGCCAACCAATTGTAGAATCTCCACTCTCATTTGAATAAGAACCCACTAATCCTAGTGCTTTGCCACTCCCATTCTCATTGCTTACTGTTATTTTGCATGCATTTAAATAGAATCATAAGACTTGGGGTATGATTCAGAAAAAAAAAAGCCCTTGGTTTCTTGAAGCCCAATCTTTAAGGACCTGAGCTATGGTTTATCGAACTAATGTAAAGTCAGAAGGGTAGAAGGCACTCCTTTGGTGACATGGAGGGGGAACAGTAGAATCCCTGGAAAGTTTTGGACTGGCTAACTTGGCATTTGCAGCAATGAACAAGAGACCTTGCCTCAAACATGGTGGGTGGTGAAGGCCAGCACCCAAGCTTGTCCCTTGACTTCCACAGCTGAACTATGGCACACACACACCTGTACTTCCACACAGAAACCACATGTGACTTATACACAAACATACGTATGTACATGTTGACCACCCATCTGTGACAGGTGCTTCCGTAAGTATCAGTCCCTGAATTACACCTTTACCATAACTACATTGGTACGGATTTGCCTTCATCTTTCCAGACAGGGTACTGCTAGGTTCAGAGAGATTAGATCATTTGCCTGAGACATATAGGATGGGAGAGCTGGCTTTAAATGCAAACATTTTGTTTTCCACTCTCAACTCAGCATTTGTCAGCTACACAGTGCTCATCTCTAGTGGCATGTGAAGTGTTTTTAGGTTCTTAAAGAATGAATAGATTTTAAATAGACAATTATTTGGGGAAATGTTAAAAAAAATCTATAGTTTTCTGTGCAAATGTTAAAACTAATCTTGAAATAAAACTTACAAGGAATATATTTAAAGAAGTGAATGGAAGAAAGTGAGTTACTAGTTATATTAAATATGCATTAGATATGAGTGAAGACATATGTATGTGTATATATGTATATATATACTCTGTATAATAATGACATATATTTATGCATACATAAAATAAATGAAGACTAGCCAAATGAGAAAAAGCAATGCAATTTATTCAGAGATCACTGCAAGGAGACCAGCCACTATCACTTGTCCTGTGGAGCAGAGTCAAAGGCAATCAAGGGGGTGCAAAGCTCCCCAGCAGAAGGAGAAGGCTCAAGGATTGCTTTCTGGAGGTTGCTGACCTAGAAAGTTAGAGAATGGCCCCTCAAGAGAGGATACCCTGTATTGTTTAGAGATGTACCCCACATTTCCCAGTTAGTTTTAAGCTAGAAGGGGGAGAGTGAAGACGCTGTCAGCTTTTAATTAAGGCCTGATCAAGGAGATGATTACTTCAGAAGTTCCTGTTTCTGACCTGAACTATTACCAGAGATAGCAGTCTAGGCTTCTCACAGGTCTGATTTACAGCAGGCTTCCTTCCTGGCTTGTTTATTGGAGCTGAGGGGTCGGCTTCCTGAGCAGGAAGCGGCACTCTGTGGGTCAGGGTTCTTCTTTTACATATGCCCCAGCTGCTGTGCAGCTGCATCATGGGTCTCTTTCTCCTCCTGCATGTGCATGCTTGCCTTGTGCTCCCAGAAGTGCAGCAAGATGAAAAAGGAAAGCAGAGAAAGGTGGGTATTAGAGGAGATGGGTTCATGAATGTCAGGGAGCTGGGTCCTCCAAGGGCTACTCTACTACACCAGTCCCTTCTTATTCAAAGGGGCTACCCACCAAAACCCCTAGTGAAAACCTGAAGTCACAGACAGGAGCAAGTCCTGCATGCAAGTACAACAATCCACCAACAGTAAGCCTGAGCCCCACCCCAGCCTCCCCATACCTAACAGGAAGGTATCCTGCGTGGATAGACAAGGCAGAATATATCAGGAAAGATGCTCTCAAATGTTGCAAGGAAGCTGCTTGTTTGTCCTGGTCACCTGGCTAGCTTAGCCCCAAATAACCACACAGAAACTGTATTAATTAAAACACTGCTTGGCCCGTTAGCTCT
>LOJH01034858.1:0-15914 GCA_001685095.1 Ellobius talpinus
AGAGGGAGAGAGAGGGAGAGAGAGAGAGAGGGAGAGAGAGAGAGAGAGAGAGAGGTGGACTCTGAGGTAAATGGACCCCAAGTATTCCTTGTCCTTCTTTAACTTCTTAATAATCAAACTGCTAAGAGAGAAGCCACCAAAAGAGGAATCCTAAGACTGAGGAAGCCCTTGCTGTCATGAGAGTGGAAGCTGCCAGAAGGTCACTTCTAACTAACATGGAACTCCGGAGACAGAAATAAAGCACCCAAAACATTCTAGGGAGAATTGGGAAGAAGTAAATAGAGTGTTGGGTCACAAAATCTAATAGAAATAATAATAAATATCCAGTACACACCCTTTTGTGCTGGTTCTTTTGAGTTTATAGGTAGTCAGAGAGAGAGGGAGGGAGAGAGAGAGAGAGAGAGAGAGAGAGAGAGAGAGGCCACAGCAACTCGATGATAAAGTAGAATTCCTAAGTGAAAAGAAATTCCCTGATTAGAAGGGACTCTGGTCATGGACTGGAGCCTGCTTGAACTAACAGCTCCTGAATTTCATTTCTATGCAAGAGCTTGGAATTCTGCCTGACTGCCCAGAACTGAACTCTGAGAACAAGGAAAACAGTGCAGTCCTTCAGCCTCTTTCTCAGGAGCCCTCCCTTGCCTCCTGGAGCCTTGCAGTGGGCTTGCCTGCTCCTTGGTAGGTGGCTTTGCCTCTGCTGGGATTTTGGTTAGCTGATTCTCAAGTGTGATGATAGAGCACTCACAGCAAAGGCAAAGACTCCATGAAAATTTTCAGCAACATGAGCTATGCAGATTTCACCCTGGACTGTCCCTCAATCCCCATCAGCTTCCTTCTCCTAAGAGAAATGTTCTATCATCTTCCTGTATTTCACTTAATGATCCCTGGTGCCTTGTCTTCCTCGAGAATACTTTCTGCAGCCAGTTCTTATTGTAAGGGAATTTCCTTTGAGCCATTATTAACCCCTGATAGAAGCAGGCACCTGCAGGGGAAAATGTATGTATTAACGTACTTTCAAAGTGTCTTTTCCCTTACTTGAAGATAAAACTTTATGTCACAAGCTGAGCATGCCCAGAGGCATCCTGTCTTCCCATTTGATCTTTTAAACATATTTTTAGGTCTATACACTAAGCATGTAGGTCTACTATCCGTCCTTCCTAAATTATGAACTTAAACTGAGCATGCTCAAGAATGACATCTTAACTGAGAATGTACTCAAGAATTGGCCCAACCCTGTGTGAAAATGCACAGGCCACCTAAATAAAATTTCAGTTTCCTTTGGTCCTGGTGGGGTGGGGGGAGGTATTTCTTTGAAAATAACTCCCATGCTCTCTTTGCCTATGGCAGGTAACAAATCCCTCTCCACTCTTTATATTGGCACTACCTAATTTGGCTTTACACTCACCAACCTGTGAGCTGACTCCGTTCATTGATGCCATCACCAATGTCTGGTTGTTCTGTATAGCCACGGGTAAATGCTCTTAGACAATAAACATGTGTAGAAAGAGATCCTACACAGCATAATCTTACTTTTGCTGAAGAAAGCATGTGCTTGAACACAAACAATGTTTACAAATAAAATCTGAATTTGTGGCAACAACTTCCAGGAGAAGGGTATTAAGGTTAGTACTTGGGTAATCTATTGGTATTGTCATTCCAGGTGAAGATGGCTCTGCAACAAGAAGGATTTGACCGTAAAAAGAGAGGCTACAGGGACATCAATGAGATTGACATCAACATGAATGATCCTCTTTTTACAAAGCAATGGTACCTGGTAAGTTTCTCTATAATGGTCTTCACTTTAAAGGATGAAATTTTTGATTTGGCAGAATGATAGCCAGCATCCAAGTCAATGAATGCCTCTATGCCCTCCAATATGCTTAATTTTCTGTCTATTACCTCCCATGCATATTAACCCCTAAGCTTCTACCAACAACTGATTGTGATCACATTGTCCTGGGTTCTGAACGTACCTGTATGAGAGGGAAGACTTGCAAACTACCTGAAAGTCACATTGAATATTTAAGAGCAGTAATCCAGAGTGTCAACAGGCATGTAGAAAGTGGGGGGGACATATGGGAGTCATAGTCACAAGAGTAAGAATCCAGGGTTTTCATGAGTAAGAGAGCTGAGAGATAATCAAAAGTGGCATTTCAACACGGCCCAAAACAGTAGCAGTGAATCAGGATTTACTATCACTGGAACCTAGGCTGTCTTATGGCAAGAACTTTCTGTTTTACCTACAACCCATCCTGACCCCTGTGGGTTGAGTCAGCTATGTTTGGAAGATTAATAGGGACGAGAGGAATGGCTCAGGGATGAAGAGCATGTGCTGTTCTTCCAGACAACCCCAGTTCAGTTCCCAACACCTTTGTCAAGCAGCCCACAACTATCTCGAACTTCAGCCCCAGTGAATCCCACACCACTGGCCTCTTAGGCACCTGCAGTCACCTTCATAAACCCACACATATACACAGAATTAAAAAATAATAAAAAATAAATCTTTTTTAAGGAAATCAATGACTCCGAACCAACCTAGGTTGCAGAGCACATTATAAATGACTGATTCATAAATGTGAGCGATGTCTCACTTTAGGACTAAAAGATGGTGAACAAGATAGAAAATTGAATGACATAGACGACTACACACTAGAGATGCATCCCAGTTTCCCTCCGAGGCTTCAATGTTTGGCTATGCCTTACAATTTTGGACATAGAATTCTGAAAGTTTGGGTAACTGAATGAGCTTATGTATATTAATCAGGATATGGTAGGTTTGTTGCAATTACAAATAATCCCAAGTCACAGTAGCTTCTTAAAATCAACACCTGGTTTTTTTTTCTGAACTTTACCCTAAATGCCTCCACAGCACCTCAGCAAGTATACGTGGCTCTTGAAACTTCTGCCTAGATGTGACAAATAGCACATGTGCTTACATCGTGCTGGCCAGAACCAGTTACATAACCATTCTAAAAGAGAAAGGGGAAAAAGAAAGGAAAGAGGAGGTATAATCTTTAATGTGTGCTTGGAAGGAAAAGAATAGTAACTTTTGTAAAGCATATTAATGATACTAATGGCATTCCAGTAATGTCTTAGTAATGCCAGAACAGCCTTTGGTCATGGTGAGCCTCTGTGAGCACACTCTCCAACTTCACTATTTTAAGAAATAGTTGAAGATAAGCCATCGTTGAGACAATCTGTGCAGATCATATATTCATGGAAAGAGGCTAGTGAATGTATTAGTGTGAATCATTCCTTCATCTTCCTTCTTTTTTAAAATTTAAAAGGAGGGGTTGGCACAATAGCTCAGTCAATAAAGCACTTGTCATATAAACATGAGGATCAGAGTTTAGTTCCAAGAAACCACGTGAAAAACACTTGTAACAGTGCTTAGAAATGGTGGCATGTATATATAATTCCAGAACTGGGGCATCAGAGATAGGGACACTTTGGGCTCATCGACTAGCCATTCCAGCCCTCTTGGCAAGCCCTCAACTGTCTCCTAAAACAAAATGGTCATTAAGAGACAATACCCAAAGATGACCATTAGTCTGCACACACATGCATATAACACACAATTGTGCTGTGCACACCCATGCATCTGCACAAACACACTCATGAATATGCACAAAAAATGAGGAGTACTTTATTTATTTATTTATTTAGTAAAACATACACTGAAGAATAGCCACTTATCCTGACTTTAGTTCAACAAGATTTGGTATAGTGGTACCAAAATTCCCAAGGTAAAAAGTTTTCTGCAAAAAGAAATGTTTTTGTCATTTAGTGAAGGAATTTTATTCAGTAAAAACCCAAGATATTATATGCTAAGCTCAAAACATGAGCTAAATCGAGCTTTGACAGTGAATGTTTCATTCCCTATTTGGAGGGTTTGCTAGGATGGCCTCTCCAAAATCATTGTATAAGGTGATTTTAATTTTCTGTGTGGTGCCAGGAATTGAACCTAGGGCTTTGTGTACATTAGGTAAAGACTTCATCACCAAGCTACATATCTATTCCTGTACAACGAGGTTTAAAGACAGAAATCTAGTTTTGAGATAAGGGCATTAGAGCAGTTTCAATCTTTACATAAAACAGGAAAAAATCAGTTGTTCATGTGAAGCAAATAGAAAACAAAGTCTCCAAGGGGTGAAGTGGGTCAACTTAAAGCATGTTTCATGAAGGGTGGGACCTTATGCTGGCCAGCCAGACCACGTCTGGCAACCAAGTGCCAGCATATGTCACAGCACCAAACCAATACAATTCTCTGCTTTGCATTCCTCTATCAGTTCAACACTGGGCAAGCTGATGGCACTCCTGGGCTAGACTTGAATGTGGCCGAAGCCTGGGAGCTGGGATACACTGGGAAAGGAGTGACCATTGGAATTATGGATGATGGTGAGTATCTCACAGCCCTTAAGTCATTTGCAAGAGAATGCCTTTCGTGCCTCCGTACATGAAAGGCTTGTGTTTGATACAGGCTAGTGAGGAAATTAGCAGCTTTGATGCTGGACCTAATGACAGCCAAACCACACTTTGACAAAACCTACCCCTTCATCCAGATCAATAATCATGATACTTGGTGATATGCTCAACAAGTACTGCTTGACCTGATAAATAAGAAACCAAAGAAACCAGTCTGTCCTTGACTTGCTTTCTTACTGACCCGATCCTTACAGCTTACCTGAAAAGTCTTCTAAACTCATGTAGGTTTGCTTTCTGTTCCCCTAGATCCACACTGTACCGTGCTATGACCATTGAATATGCATGGCCACTCGGAGTTAATAACTAAAGCTAACAGCAATTTAAAATTCAGTTCTTCAAAACAGCTCCATTTCACCTTTTAGTGTTTCGCTTTCCACACCATAGGAAATTAAACCCAGGACTTTGCACCCTTGCTAGGCAGCTTCTCTATCACCCAGCTACAATCTTGGCTTCCTTGTTTTAGGGATCCATGTGGGCTATTTCAATGGCTGAACTAAAAAAATCTACTTCAATAATCACAGAATGTTCTATCTGAGAGTGTGGCTTTGGGTTCCTGACAAGATTGAGGTTTAGAAAATTTGGCTTTAATGCTGCTTTCAAAATGAGCCCCTGTCAGGCAGTCTTTGATAATGGTTATATCATTGACAGCTCCATATGTTACCCTGCTATGTAGGCTAGAGATTTCAGAGTCTTGTGAATTAGTGTTTTTCTAACTGTGCACGGCCTTGCCTCTGGAGAGGTCCGGCAGCACCGCTGCCCTGCCTTCATTTTGCTGGAATGTCCTACTCCCCTTGGACAGCTCACTTAAAGTACCACTGTGGTACTTTAGCTCCACTAAAAGTACCACTGTGGCTTACATTATCAGCTTAATTACCTACAAAGCCTATGTAGCACTGAAACAATAGAGCCTCTCCTTTCTCAACATCCTCAAAGAACACTGTTGATGAAAAGCAAGTCTTTGAAGCAGAATTGATAGGGAAAACAAGGGAGACCAGGCTGCTCAAATCTGCTCTGTCTTTGTGGGAGCTCATTAAAGGACAATGGGAAAGAATGCTCCGTAGGCCTCTGATGTGTGAGATGTTTTGAAGTGGATGTAAAAGCCTTCTCTGGTGCTGAGAGCTTTCCCTAGAAGAAAGGAGAGATGGCAAAGCTTATGGACATGTTTTTTCCTTCTGAACACTTTGGCTTAGCCTCCTTTCCAAAACAGCTGGGGCCAGATCACTCAGAAAGAGAGGCGTCTAAATTTGGAAGAAATCATCTAGTGTAATCTAAGACTACTTTTTTGGTTCCCGGCCACCCAGACTGAATAATCACACAGAAACTATATTAATTACAACACTGTTTGTCCTATTAGCTCAGGATTCTTACATCTTAAATTAACCCATTTCTATTATTTTATATTTTACCACAAGGCTCGTGGTTTGTTACTTCTTGCTTCTTGAGCAGCTACATGTAGTCTGCCTGACTCTGCCTTCTTTCTCCCTGCATTCAGTTTAGTTTTCCTGCCTCCTATATTCTGCCCTGCCATAAGCCAAAGCAGCTTCTTTATTAAACAACAGTAATAAAACATATTCACAGCATACAGAGGGGAATCCCACATCAACCTAGGATACACTGTGAGAACTAATTTAACAGCCCTTTAGGTGTCCTATACTGTAAACAAAGAGGCCACCTTGAATGTGGCACAACAGTGACAACAGACACACTGCCATGATCAACTTTCCAACAACACTATAGATGCCAGCTTCAGTGTCTATCCATAGCCTCCTTGAAGGACACCCAAGCCCTCCCTTCCAAAGATGGCAAATGAGAAGGTGCCTCACTCTGCCCCAGACTGAAAGGCAAAACCCTTTAGAAAGTCCCAGAAGGATTTCCTGTTTGATCTTAATTCTGTAGATTAGTCTTTGTAATTCTCTGTAATTTGAACTCACTATCTCTCAATTAAAATTCTTGGTGTTTTTATTGTTTTAGTCATATCTGCTACAGGACAAACCACATAGATAACTTTTTTAAGCTACTGTGGCATATAGTTCTGTGAGAGGGTAGGCTCTGCTGGGTTGTTTTGTTGCTTTCTCTAAATAAATAAAAGAATACGTGTTCCATCAGGGAAGGTGGCTCAGTCAGTAAAACATGAGGACCTGAGCCCCAATCCCTAGCATCTGCATAAAAGCTGAGGGAGGCAGTACCTCTGTTCCCCCAGCCCTGGGGATCAAGGTCAGGCAACAGAGACTGGCAGACCCCTGGAGCTCACTGCTAAGTCAACCTGAGTCAGCTTGAGAGTTCAGTGAGTGACGCTGCCTCAAAGAATAAGGCAGAGCAACTAAGGAAGGCATCTGACATACCTCTGGCTTCTACATGCATAAGAACATATGCACTCACACAAAGAACATGTGTTCAGTATATTCTACTTTAAGAAATAATCAGATACACAGGAACATTAAAATACTATCTATCAAGTTATTATTTTAATTTAAATAATTCTTTTATTGGTAGAAAAATGTCTTTCATCCTTCACAATTCTATCAATGGTATTTTCTTTCTCAGGTCCAAGTCTGCAACCATTTTAACAATGTTCTTCCTCTTAGCCTAAGGACTCTTTATTATAATTATAATAAATACATTGTATTGAAATCTAATTCCCTCCTGGTCTCATATTATCTCTTTGCTCTTGTATTTCCCTTCATGGAGAATAGATTACCAGTTCTTCTCTTAAACAAAGTTCACTCTCAGAACAAGGAATTGTGTTTTTAAATTTGACTTCCAATTTTAAAGGTGTGCTCTTTGTGTGTGGTTGTGGAGGGC
Source organism: Ellobius talpinus (assembly GCA_001685095.1). NCBI lineage: Eukaryota > Metazoa > Chordata > Mammalia > Rodentia > Cricetidae > Ellobius > Ellobius talpinus. The sequence goes on from LOJH01034858.1 coordinate 7,285, forward strand.
CGTGTTCACCTTCTCGTTTGTTACAAACTTTTTGCCTGATAATTTGAAGTAATTTCAACAAATAAATACAATTTCATCTCAACACAGATTCTAATATCAGGAAATTTCTAGAAATGTCTTTGTTCATCTGCTAAAACTGTCCCAGTGACGTGATAGATTGTGTTAGTTGCTTCTCTGTTGTTACATCAAATGCCCTGACAAAATGCAAAATAGAGAAGGAAGTGTTCACTGTGACTTACAGTCCCAGGGGAGACAGTAGATCATGGCAGGGAAGGTATGGCAGCAGGAGGGAGAGGCCCACCCTGCAGTTGGGAAGGTGGCTGGTCACATTTTATCCCATACAGGAAGCAGAGAGAGACTAGGAGATGGGACTACATGGTGAACAACAAAGTCCACCTTCAGTTATATACTTCCCCTAGTGAGGTCACACCCCCTAAAGTTCCACAACATTCTCAAATAGCACCACCAGCTGGGGATCAAGAGTTCACATGTGTAAACCAATAGGGATAATTATATCTTCAAACCACAAACTCCTACCCCTGGGTCCCATAGTCTAGAGACCATCTCATAATACAAAATACATTTAGTCAAATTTCAAAAGGTAAACTCTTGCTGTAAATCCCCTGTCAAAACCAAAACATAAATTATATACTTCCAATATATAGATTATATATACCCAATCCAAAGAGGTGGACTGGGGACATGGTGAGGAAATATTGAACAAAAACTAGACTGAAACCAGCAAGATAAACACCAAAACCCTAGCTTCACATCCAGCATCTGGGGCTTCAGTTTCAAGGCACTTAGGTGGCTCAGTTCTTCCAACTTTGTCGCCTGTCACATATCTCTCTTCTAGGCTAGCGCTACTCCCTGAATGCAGCCCTCCTTAGCAGACATCCCACAGTTCTGGCATCTCCAAAATCTTGGAATCTCTACCCCAGAAGAGCTTCTCAGGGCCTCCTCACAGGCTCCTCCAAGCTTGACATACATTGCCTAGCCACAGAAGCTCTCTGGAACCACAGAGAAAAATGATGGCCCACTCGTCAGTCCTCCATCTTTCACGCTTCCAGAACTAGAGCCACACAAAGAACACTACCAAGTTGTGCTACCGGCTTGGGATGGAAACTAGCTCCCTTGGTCCAGGGTTGGAGCACTTGTATACCAGCATTGATACTGGTGAAAGTTTCCCTGGGCATTTGTTTTAACAGTACCAAGAAAGCCCTGAGTGTCCCTCCTTTCAGAAGGTGGGTCTTGCCCTCAGGGCATCTTCCCTGTCATTTCAGTGCAGAGCAGGAGGCTTTGACAATGGCATGAAACCCTTTAATGGCACAGTCTTTTTCAGTGTATGCCTGGGCTGTAACCTTTAGCTTCCTGGTGCTCCCCTCCCTCCCGTTGTGTACATTTAATCAGTAATAAACATTCCACAGACTCCATATTATTCTGTTTTGAAGTTTCCTCCACCAGATGCAAATTCTCAGGACACAGGCAGAATGCAGCCAGATTCCTTGAGGAAATGTCATATGAATAGCCTCTAACCCAGCTGCTAATAAAATCCATATTCCCTCTAGAACTTCGTAAGCTGGGTCTCTACTCTTCATTGTACTCTCTGCACCTCTGATTGGCCCGTTAAGCTCTGTCCACAGCACTTAACTATTCTAGCATGAAGTTCCAAAGTCTTCCATACTCCTTCAAAAAACAACATAATAATCAGGTCTATCACTGCAACAGTCCCACTTCTCTGAAACCAATTTTTGTATTATTTATTTTCTATTGCTGTAATAAAATGCTCTCACAAAAAGCAAGTTTGGAAGGTAGAGATTGGTTTTGGCTTACTTCCAGAGGAAATCATGACAAAGGCATGGCAAGAGGAGCATGAAGCCAACCCGGCAGTCAGGGAACAGACTGATCAGATCTCACCTCACACAGGAAGCAGAGAGAAAGAATAGGAAGTGAGTCAAAACCTCGAAGCCCACTTCCAGTGACATACTTCCTGCAGGGATACTCTGCCTCCTAAAGGTCTCATAGCCTTCCCAAGCAGTATCACCAGCTGGGAACCAAGAGTTCAAACATGAGCCTGGAGGGGACATTTCATATCCAAACACAACAACATTTCTAACGATGATAATAAGAATCCATTAGCATGTTTACTATAAGCCAAATACTTCTTCAAATTGTTTCTAATCTTTAAAAGATCTCTTAGAAGACAATTATTGCCCATTTCAAAGATGATGAAGTCAAACCTCAGAGATCCTGTTATTTGACAGAATCCACATCAGGATTACAGTGTCTGACCCTTTGAATAGAACTGCTGGTCTCAACAAACGCATTTCCCCCCAACTCTGAAGGTCACTTCTATTCTGACCTGGAAAAAAATGAAGATTTCATCTTGGAATACAGGCACCGTGATTCAAGAGGGTTTTTTTGGGGGAGAGGTTATTTTGTTTTGTTTCTCACCACAAAGCCTTAGGATGGCTGGCACAGCTCCAATAAAAGTGGCACAGCCTTCATATGAATGGGGTAAATATGTCAGCAGAAGACGCTTAATGGTGCTTCTAGCTTACAAGTCTAGCATCCCAGGATAGCTATTAAATACACCTGCTGCTAGGCTAAAGCTACCATCTACATGAGTTTGAGCCCCACCGTAGCATCTCCTCCAATTGTTCAGGAAGGAAACAGTCACAGAGAGACCCAACAACCTCCCTGAAGTCATTCTGCTGGTTACATGGCAGTTAGCAGGCAAACTCCACTCTTTGACTCCAAACACCTCCATGTATAACTATGACCACGTGTGGTTGCAGGGCCCTGCTCTGTTGCTGTTTCCCCACCGCCCATATGTGCAAGTACAGCCTATGCTGAGACTCTGTAGTCCTGCAGACCTGTATGAGAGCTTTCCAGTTGCCCCTGGATCAAAGTGTCTGATGAAACTCAACAGCATAAATAGCCCATAATTCTACCCTAGGAATGATTCCTGGGCCCAGAGCAGGCTCCAGCTAAAGAGCAAGCACAGAACTCCAGCTGAGGGAATTGAAGCCTCTGGTTTTCCAGAAAGGCACGTTCTGTAGAGACTAGTGTCAGCTCCCAGCTGACAAAACCTCCCTAGAAACCGCTAGCTTTCTCCTAATGGCTTTTCTCGCCCGGCCATGTGTCTCTCGTTTCCATGCTGGAGTGCTCCCCGCTAATCCACGGTTCTCCGTGCCCTGTTAAATAATCATCACTTTTCCTCCCCGGGGCCAGCTTCATTTCAGAGGAGAAACTAGTTGATGCTTTAGAAATGTCAGGATTTCTACAAATCTCTTTTACATCGCCGCCGTGATGAGCCATCCATCTCGCAGTCACTAAGCCCCTGACTGCTGACATTTATCCGGAAGCGTTATCCATGGGCCCAGAGCTCTAATTGGTTTCACTGCTCTGCGGTGTGTCTTGGGGCAGCTGTCTCTCCACCGAGGAAGTGATGCAGCCCTCCCCCGCACAGAAACGGAAGGCAAAGCAAAGGGTTCAGGATAAGCATCCTCTTCCCACCCCCAACTCCCATAAGTCTCCTGAGCCATCATCCCTACAAGGAGCATCCATTTCTGGGCAGCTTTCTTGAGAACACAGTGGCCGGTTTTAACCTTCCACTCCTGTGTTATCTTTTCGCAGGAATCGATTATCTCCACCCAGACCTGGCCTACAACTATGTAAGTACAAGCTGATTTTAAGGTGTGGGGAACGTGTGCTTTTAAGCAAACTGCTACATCTGGTTATCAGAAACACACTCAAGTATATGCACTATGCATGCATTCAGAGGATCAATACCCACACACAGGAGCACAGGCATGCCCAAGGCAGAAACAGTCACACACACAAAAAAAACACACACACACACACAAACACGTAACTCAGATTCATCACTACCCACATACTCAAATGTGCACACTTGTGTGCTTGTACACACCGAATCAACCCATCTTGTTAGAGCCGTTGCTCAGATATGGGAGCTGGCTGAATGTCAAATGAGTGGCTTTTCGAGAAGAAAGGCTAGCATGCTGGCATTTGGAGGAGCAGACTGCCAAGAAAGAAAATACAGGGAGAGGTAGAGAGGAGAGTGGTGTGGCAAGGCTTGAATCAATGCCAGTTACAAAGCTCAAGGGAAAGGGATAGTCAAACTATCTTGGTGCTCATTGGCCAAAATTGAAGCCCTAGAGTCAAAACCTACAGTAACTCGCATTGCAACCATCTCTCTGTAAGAGGAAGAAGGAACAGCATCTTTTTTGACCATTTTCACTCTTCTAAACATTTCACTGAGCCCCGCCTTTAAGACCCCTCTGCAAGCAAAGACCATCATCAGAGACTCATGGCACAACGCTGGGCTAGAGTCATATGCTTTTTCCAATAAATCTACAAGCTCTTTAAACATAACTGGTGTCTTCGTTCCAACCCCAGGAGGTACAATATGCAGGCATTTGATATGTTCACTTAAAGCTGCCCCAGCTGGGTGACACTTTCCCCACAAACTCAAGGTCGAAGTTTAAAAGACATGAACTTACGGACTGGAGACGTTCATTGAAAACGAGGGCTTAAGTAAAAGAGACAGTTAATAAGCAAAGCTGTTCCAGAGTCAGCATTGTGGGTCTGTGCCCTAGAAGGGCCTTTCTATACTGTATGGAAGTCAAGGGAGCTTCCCACCTTTTTTGTGCACTGGGTATCAGAAAATGGGACAATAACGTTTTTGTTATTTTCTTCACAGGTCTTAGCAATCTAGAAACATAAAGGTAGAGCTAAAAAACCTTCTCTAGTACAAATACACACATATATAATATGTACAACTATATATGTGTATATGTTCATATACATATACATATGTATATGGACATATATATATATAAACAATGGGTCATCCCGTCACTGTGGCCTCCAAGGAAAATAACAGGAAATTAAGCCAGAACTTTATTGCAGGTGATAATGACCCATTCCTGTGGGGAAGATAGTCATGGGCTACCCATGCATGGCAGTCTGCACCAGTGATCCTGTGGGTCATGTCTAGCCCTGTCCCTGTGGCCACCTGCCCTGCTTCCAGCTCACTTGTCTAGCTGTTCATTTACTCTTAAAATGGTCTGAATTCCTGGCGACTCCTCCATATATCCTTCTCTGTGTCCCCCATAAATACAGAGCCCTGAGATGTCACTGAAGAGGGGAATGAAAAGAGCAAATGTTTCAACAAATGCAGAACACTTCTCTGGTACCCCAGGGGCTTTCCTCTTGGAGGCAGGTTTCCATCAGGAATGCTATCCTGCACCCTAGAACTGCCTACCCTCACAGAGACACTAGTATTTCCCATAATTCCCTTCAGCTCTGGGGCCCAGGACATCATCAGTAGCCACTTGGGGCTCTGCTCAGTTTCCTACACAATCGTTGCCTTGTCTCTTGGAGGACTCCAAGGTGGGGTGGCTTTCTGTTGACTGAAAAGCTAATGGCACCTCGCCTCCTTGCTATGCGCAGGTTCGAGTTCCACAAAAGCCTAGAGCATCATGAACAGTTTTCATGCCTTTTCCATTGCCCGCCCCCATGCCGGTGACACATTAAAAGGCCATTCTAATCCCATGGAGAAACCATGATTCTAATCCCGTGGAGAAACCATGATAAGCTGCAGAGACAATACTAGTGGGCTTGGCTGTCCATCTGCCTGAACCCCTCTGAATCTGGGGAGTGCTGGCTGTGCTTAGACCAGCAATATCAGAAGCATGTGGAGCCCCCACGGCTTGTGAGCACTAATCTCTCTCCCCTTCATTCCTTTTCCACAGATGTGGATAATTGCATGTCCTCTGTAGAAAATTGGAAAGGCAGAAACAGATTCAAAACCAGCCATAACTCTATCAACCTTAATATCTGGGGTTTTCAGTTCTGTGCATATTTTTTCATAAAATCAAATTCTGACTGTATACTGTGTTCCCACATCTTCATATGTTATGAACATTTTTACATTTTAAGTATCTTCATTATTTTGAAGGCTATGTGGCATTGCCTCACACTGTAATTTAAGCACCACGATCCCCTACTGTTGGACAGCTGGCTGTGTTTCCCATGGTTACCTTAATCTAAAAGGGAGCATGAGAGGGAGTGGAATGCTTCATAGTAGGGCCGCACAGACCCACTATTCAGCTTCTTCCAAGAGTTGAAAGAAAGCTGGGAAAAAAGAAAATATAAGAGGCCTATCAACTATGTTTCAAATTATTTTAATGTGCACTGTGGAATGAGAAATTCTAAAGCTCCCATAATGCCTCTCGAGCTAATTGCCACCAACGGGTGGCAGCTGCAAAAGGTATATTTTCAGTTCATTTCAAGGGTGAACTGTCCTTGGATTGAAGCTAGTAAGTACATAGGAGTGGTGAGTTCTCCATATCTGAACATATGGATCATATAGCCATTGGGAGAGGATGCTGAATGATGTGTGCATTAACCTTAATCTTGATGCTCTCTAATAATGAGTAGAAAATGTGACTGATAATAACCTCCTCTTGGCAATAAAGCTTCCTGCCTCTGGTATGGTGTGAAAGCTAAGCATCTAACTAGCAGGAACTCTTCTCCCTCTCCCTCTCCCTTTCTCTTTCTCTGTGTAGTCCTGGCTATCCTGTAACTCACTCTGTAGACCAGACTGTCCTTGAACTCAGAGATCCAATGGCCTCCAGAGTGCTGCAATTAAAGGTGTGGTGTGCCGCTGCCACCACCAGGCTAAGACCAGTTCTCTTAAATCACAGTGTCTCTCTCAATCTATGTAAAGTTGAACCAGAACCTAACAATAAAATTTGTCATATTTTGACTAAAATTTTTACATGATCGTTAAGTGTAAGTGGAGTCAACCTGCTGAGGAGAGCAATGAAGCCAGCGGACAATGAACAATAGGCTCAAAAACCATGTGGGGAAAGAATTTACCGGTTCACATCTCCACATTATTAAGTGATTTGATGGCTTAGATGTGCTGAGCTCACCCAAACCCTTCTAGGAAAAGGTACTTTGGGAAGGTTATTTGTTTGGGTCTTCCCAGAAACAGACCCCTAAAACAAGAGTTGCAGAAAAAAAGAAATCCTTTCTTTCTGTATAATGCCAGAAAACAGAGATAAAGAGGAGAAAGCAGCCATGATGAGCATATTATCAAACAGTGACCACTGCAGGCACATAGAACTTAACCCCACTAGGACAGTCTGAGAGATAATGAATAAATGAGACAGAGTGCCAGAGACTTCTCACCTAGCATAGGGCCTTCGGGGTCTCAGGGGATTCAACCCAACTCCAACAGTCATTGGATTAGAGCTGGTCCCACCGGATACTTAGGCTGCCTTCCCAGGCTGGAGGACAGCCCTCATCTGTGTATAGACAGTCTCTCACCAGGGACATGTGGGTATCAGGCCACAGAGACATGTGACAACACCTCCTGCCAGTGCGTACCTTGGAAATCTCTTAAAAGCCCAACAGAAATGTTCTGTATTGTGGGAACAGACTCCTCCTCTTTATTAATTTACTTTCAATAAGAAGTGAGAATTCTACCCAAAGCTGTTCAGCAAGATTTCTTTATACTCAAACCAGGCAAAATATTTCCCAAAGCAAAGTTCTTCTCCTGGCTTGCTTATTCTGAGTAGTAAGAAGAGAGAGAGAGAGAGAGAGAGAGAGAGAGTTGGTAGTTCAGAGTTCTTTCCACTAAGCTAAGAATTAAAATACTTTGAAAACTGCAAATCAATATATAAATGTAAGTCTTTAGTGTTAATTTAATTCAACAAATCTACACTGGGTCTGCTGGGTGGAGAGCAAAGGATAATAACAGCCATTTCTGTGATTATTCTATTGTTCAAAGGTTGAATTGAATCTCAGGGTCTGTTCCCATTTGTAAGTGCTCACTATTCCAAATAATTAAAATTCTTTTTTTCCATCCCAATTGCAATAACCATGAAGTGAGTACTGGCCAAGATACTACTCTGAACCGAGTCAGTGCTTCATTTCCCTGCCTTCCCTATGCCACAGTCTGAACAGTTCCTCCAGCCCAGAATGGGGCAAGAGATGCCAGGAAGGTGCAGGAACGCGCTGTGGAGGGGTGCAGGCACCCACTGGGGGGTGCAGACACCACTGAGGAGAGGTGCAGGCACTTGCTTAGGAAGGGTGCAGATGGGGTGTATCTCACAGCACAACTTAGGAGGAAGAAAACAGGGAAGTGACTCTGTTGGGTGGCTCACAGCCCATGATAATTCCAGACTTGTATCTGCAGCACTGGTCCTTGACTGAAGTTGGGCTAAGTCTGTGGCTGATGGAGAACTTCTTTAGGAGTGTGTGGTGTGTGGAAGAGGTGGCAGTTTTCAGAGCCTGGGAGCAGGTTGGGCAGAATCTCATCTTTGCTTCCTAGGCCTGCTTTGCTGAAGTCATGAGTCATGCAAGGCTGGGGGGTCTGTAAAATTCAAAGAGGAAATTCCAGCTGTGTTGGAGTTTTCTTAGGTACATATGTTGAAATAAAGATTTGAAACGCTCTATTGTAGACAGAAGTTTCTGTCCCACCTGGATTCTCAGTTGTTCAGCCCCAAAGAAACACAGAGCTTTGCATTAATCATAAACTTCTTGGCCTATTAGCTCAGGCTTATTATTAACTAGATCTTACAACTTAAATTAAC
>LOJH01034859.1:4329-15914 GCA_001685095.1 Ellobius talpinus
GTGTGTGTGTGTGTGTGTGTGTGTGTGTGTGTGTGTGTGTGTGTGTAGAGAGAATTCACTAGGAGTAGGGAGCAAGCATATTTTACAATGTAGGGAACAAAAGAGAAACGCTTTGCATGATGCTACTGTGTAACTTTTATAGTCAAGAAAAAAATATTACCTGAAATAAATGCTGGGCATAGCAGGCAACCAAGGTAATTGCCATTTATTAACACCTTATCTTTGACAAAGGACACAGTAGGTGTGCGTGCATGTGCGTGCATGTGCGTGCATGTGTGTGTGTGTGTGTGTGTGTGTGTGTACACATGCATGCGGTTGTGGAAGGCAGAGTCCGGCCTCCAGTATTGTTCCTAGGGAGCTGTTCACATGCTTTGTTTTATTTGTTTGTTTCTGCCAACTCTAGAGATCTGCCAGTATCTGTCTATGCAGACCGGGACTCCCAGGGTGTACCATGACAGTTGACTTCTGAAGGTCGGGCTACAGCCTCAGGTCCTCATGCTTGTAGGCTGAGAACTTTACTACCTCCCCGAGCGTCTTAGTAAATTCCTTTCTAGAGTGTATCTCTCCATCTTCACAGTGATCCGGCAAGGAAGATGTAGAATTTATTTAATTGGCAGGTTAAGAAATAGTCTCTGAGTAACATAATTAGGATAGAGCCACCCTCGGAGTGGAGAGATCCCCCCCCCATGCCCATCATATTCGTTGCTCTTCCTATGACTTCACTTGATGTAGAAGCTTCGTAACCCTTCATTTCCTCTGTTATATAGACCCAGGGGAATGGGACCATGCTGTATTCTTTATTACTTACAACTGCCCCCATGTTCTTCCTCAGCAGTTACTCTTCTCATATGCTTTATTTTTCTATCTTATCCCTCTTTTTAAACTCTCCCTACTAAGGCCATTATTAAAATGCTTGCATCGTTCGTTTCAAATGCCATTTCCTGGTACAATAAATACTTTCGTTCGTAACCAGGACTTGTGTTCATTCAGATTACAACACGTATTTACACCAACACAATTAAACACACGGAGAGGCTAATGTGAAGCAGTATCATTGTTCATCTAGGATTTTAAATACTTCCCCAGTGTAAGAATGTGGCCACTGTTATGCCCAAATCCCTGAAAGTCCCTGCAAAAGCCAACAAGGAGACCCATATGTAAAAGCAAAGAACCTTTATTTTATGCAGGTTTGCAAACTTGGTCTCTCCGCATGTCCAACATATTGAAATAAACGGAGAGCCCCGAGCTCAGTTAGAATTGGGTTTTTATAGTAGCAAAGGTGGGAGTGAGAGGTTTCTGAGGTTCAGGACCCTCGATTGGCTGACATTTGTCTAGGGGTGCCCTGGTGTGTGTGCTGGCAGGTGATCCTATCTACAGTGGTTGAAATGTTAGGCTGTTAGGCATTTCCTTTGCAAGGTCTGTTTTTGGGTGGTGCTCGGGTAATCTCAGTTTCTGGTTCTTCCTGCAGCCAGGTATTGCTTCAGGATAAACTACTGAGACTCAGGTCTCCGTTTAAATTTATCGATGGCCCAGTCCTACTCTGGCAGGTGACAATGTCCAGTTGGAAGTAAAGAACTTCCTTTGGGTGACCTGCCTATACTTAGGTTATCATGGCTGGCGCCCACAATCACCAATCCTCTGTCTGGCAAAACAAGACCAAAAAGGAGAAAATAGAAAGCAAAGGAGCTGTGCCCTTCACTTTCAAAATTTGCAAATTTCCCGCCATGGGTAAGTCCCTGTGAGTCACGCTCGGTCTGGAGAAATCTGAGGGCTGCTCAGACTTGAAGAAGGGTATGAAATGGAGGCGCATCCCCGTGTAAGTCACGATGAGTAATGCCTCTGTCGGCAAATAGATGATTACTTGTAATTGAGATTCCTGTTTCTAATACAGTTTGGGAGAAGGCCTATTAAAATATCAATAGACTGCCTCCATTTATATAACGTTGTGGTGGAGATAATTGGCGAGTGTCTCATTTTTCCATGTTCTTCCACCCCCTGACTTATTTATGAGTGTTATATAGTAATGAAAAGATAGGCTGTAATGAACCACTGCCAGGCACAACCGTTCCCAATGTGGCTAAGAGTTCCTTTTTTTCTGCTAAAATTGTTTCTTTTTTTCTCCCCATAATCATTAGTCTGTGTTTTGATGATAAAACAGAATTAGAAAGTTGGATATCCATAATTAATACATGTTTGCCAAATGGTTTCTTGCAAGAGAAAATAATTGTTGGAAACAGTAGAGAGGGGCACTCAATTCTGTTGCTCTCCTTGTATATTCTTTGTGTGTGTGTATGTGTGTGTGTGCATGTATGTGTGTGCATGTGTATGTATGTGTATGCATGTGTGCGTGTACATATATGTACAGTGTACTTGTTTCTGTGTAGATGTGAGTGCAGAAGCAAGAAATTGACATCAGGTTCTTCCTCTATTTCTCTCTGCATTATTAATGTACATGTGAATGAGAAGGGGTTGTGAGCACACACACAACATGACCCGAATCTAGAGATGAGAGGACAACTTAATGGGCTCTGTTCTGTCTTTTCACTTTTACATGGGGTCCCGGACCAGGACTCAGGTCATCAGGTTTGGGTGACAAGTGCATTCCACGCTTAGCTGATTTGCCAGTCCTCCACCTTAGTTTTTGAAACAGACTCTGTCCCCAACACTGGGGCTCACTGATTGGCTAGATGGCTAGCCAGGGGCTCTGGGAATCCCATCTTCTCAGGTGTGCAGAGCTGTGACCGGCCTTTACCTGGGTGCTGGGGATCTAAAGTCAGGTCCTAAAGCTTGTAGCGAACACTCTACCAACTGCGCCATCATCACCCCACCCCAGCTCCGGTGACTTCATCTGGCAAAGACATACCTGTTACCCAACGTAGAGAGGGTGTGTCCACGTGGCTGTAAGGACAAGGGGTGGGACATTCAAGGCATTTACTGTGGTTTTCTTTCTTTCCTGACATAATTACAAGTTGAAACAAAATGTGTTTACCAACTGTCAGAAATCTAAAATAATTATACAATTAGCTACAAATTTGAAAATCCCAACCAAGCACATTGAACCATTGTCCTATCTGAGGCACCCCCACTGAGATTCTGTAAAAAAATAAAAAAGACTGGTGCTGGTTATCTTTTCAAACGTGGGTTTATTTATAGTTTCCACATTGGAAAAAAATGTCCTAACATTTTTGATGAAAATCGGAGGTAATGTGTGGCTTGCCTCAAGAAGGATGGGTTTGAGTCTGCCCCTGGAAATCATTAAGCCTCTTCTTCTCTCCGCTGTGTAACCCCATGTTGTGCTGGAACCGTAGTTTTCTTCCTGTCCCTTTTTATTGGTGGTATTTATGTGCTTTATTGATTATGTGACATAATAAAACATAGCAAGTTGGGGCTGCATGCGCCATATATTTTGTTCAACAGCGAATGTAGAATGTTAGGGCTATGCACGCCCCTCGGAACATCTTGCCGAGCTATAAATAGATTTATAATGACTGCTAGGCTCTGTGCCTGCAAAATACCCTGGTAGGTAGCTCATTATAGAGGTAACATCATTAATAAAATAGCTGAAAATTTTTACATGTGCAGAGGTAGCACTGATGTCCAGAGCTGCGTGGAAAATACCTAGCATAGGCATAACCCGAGACTCATTTTCAAGCTATAATTTATCATCATTATCTACATATTATAATGGCAAAACAGGTTTAATTGCTTTTGACTGGACTGGCATGAAGATGAGGAGAAAAGTTAGTAGCAGATGGCCCCGCTGTCAAAACTGCAGTGTCTCAGCCCAAAATAAAGCAGCAGACCAAACAAGGCACGCTTCTAGTTTCTAGCTTTGTTTCCTCTTGATACGTACGAATTAGCATTTTCTGGTATTATAATGGTTTAGAGAGACGTGGAAATAGTGATTATTTATGGAAGATTAAAATAGCTGTGGAATCTATCTCTGGCAGGTTTTAGTGGCCTCAGACTTTTTGGATTAACAGAAATATTTGAATATTTGCTTTCACTATGACTTAGTGGGTTTAAGAAATATTTCTCTCTCAGGTTCACAATATTTTAGAAGATGTCTATTTATTTATTGTATTAATATCCATTCTTCCCCTCTTTTAATGATGCCGGTGACAAAATTATCTTTTTCAGAATAATCTGTTGGTAATTTATCCATCAGTCCTTACATGTGTATGCTCCTTATATTTTACTGTGTGTTAAGTTCCCCTGTGGCTTTGTCCATTCCAATATGGTCTGTGTTTCTATTTTAAATACAACACAGATGGATGAATGAGATTTGTCTAAAAGATTTTTAAAAGAAGAAGAAAAATAAAAACCCCTTACCTAGTTATGGAAACCCTCAACAATTCAATGGATTTAAAACCAAATCTATGGGAATAAAATAAAAAAAATTAAGTCTCCTCTGTCTTTGAAGACACCAATGGCCCAAGAAGAACACAATTATCAGGTGGTAGATTACACTGTTGGCTGGTCAATGCGAGTAAATTAACTGCTCCAGCTGATGGGAGAGCAATGCAGGCTCCGGCATCTTAAGTGAAGGTGACATGCTAGCCACAAAATAATGCGAATTTGAAAGTGCAGCTTAACCCCAAAGTGAAAGGAAGGGGACAAAAAAAGAATGGAGCAATCTGGCAGCCTAAAATAATGCGCGGCAGAGAAATTATTCGGAAATGGAACTGGTTATAGAGATACAGATTTATTATTTGGGGGCTGTCATGACAAATTTGCCTCAGCTATGCCCATACATGTTGCAGTGCTCATGTCTGGGATGAGTGGAGATGCTGTAGGGGACTTTGCACAATTGAAAAATTCCCATTCTGCAACTATAAATAGGTCCACACTCTTTCTTAAGAGTGTGTTTATCACACACACACACACACATGCACACATATGTTTTGTATTTGAAAAGACAATGGGGTCTTAGTGACTTGAGAGATCCTTATGCAATAATGGATTTTAAACGATAAAGATGAGTTGACAACGATTTATTGGAGTAAACAGTGGAGGACACTATTTCAGCGGCTTTCATATGCATCCTTCAGTCAAATACTCAGTAGTTACTTTTAGTGCCTGGCATTGTGTGGATCAATGCTATCCATGAGATAACTATCAAATTTTTATTGGCATATATTTCAATTTAACCTTGACATGTGTATCTTGCTTTTAAAAACTCTTCTCATCCAGCAAATTGTGCCCTCTTGGTAGATATTCATCATGAATGAGTACTTGGCTAAATATTATGTAAAGCAAAAGGTCAGGCATGCAGATACACACCCAATCCAGCAAAAGGGAAGAAGGTTTTAAGATTCAGGCCAGTTGAGGCTACACAGTGAGATCCATCTCAAGAAGCCCAGAACAAAGCACCCATCAGCAGAAGCTCCAGCCAACAGGTATGTTAGATGCAGGAGAAGGACCGTAGTTTACAGGTTGAAGTTCCCAAGATCCATATGTTAAGGTGTGGTCCCTAAAGTGGCACTATCACTGGAACTTGAGATCTTTACTGCCCACTTCTCAACAGAAAGCCTGGGAGAAAGAAGTTGGAGGGAGAAATTGGCTAGAGCAGGGTTCTCAACCTGTCGGTTGCAACCTCTTCAGGTACTGGATGATCTTTTCCCAGGGTCACCTAGGACCATCGGATAACACAGATATTTATTTACATTATGACCCAAAATTACGGTTATCATGTAGCAATGAAAATAATTTTATGGTTGGGGGTGACCACAACACGAGAGTTGCAGCATTGGGAAGGTTGAGAGCCACTGAATAGAGGAGGATTAAAAGAAATTCCATGAAAAACAAAACAGAACAAAATAAAACAAAGAAAACCCCAAAACCCAACAATTCTATTTTGGGGGAATCATAGGGCCCAAAAAAATTCTCATGGGAGAAAAATGAAAACGAGGGAGAGAGGAAGGTATGTTCACAGAGATCATGGGTAGGGAATCCATGTCCTGGCTTGGCTCCTTGTCATGTAGAGATGTGTCTTATTTTCTCCCCTGTGGTGGAAAATGTCACAGAGGATTTTGGCCTCTTGTAGCTATCTAATCTGAATCTCAGAAAGAACACCTATTAGTAGAAATGCTTGGGCGGGGGAGGGGGCTTGAATCATTGGGGAAGGCAAAGTAAAGAGAGCAGCAAGGGAGAATTTCCAACGAGCCTGTATTGTGGACTCCTAGGAAGTGGCGAACCCTTTAAGGGGCAGAGCCCTTGGGGAGCTCCTTGGGTCATGAAGGGAGTTGGTATCCTTTAGCATTCTCAACACTGTGACAAAATATCTACAAAAACAACTTAAAAGGGAGGAAGGGAGGTTAGGGCTCATCACAGGAGGGGAAGTCCTGGCAACCACAGATTGAGGCAGCTGGCCCTGTGGTGCTCCCAGGCAAGAGCAGACTATACTGGACGCTGGTGATCAGCTTGCTTCTGATTGTTCAGTGCAGAGCCCCAACCATGCCTAGTTCTGCCCATATTCAAAGTAGATTTTCACATCTCAATGAACCCAATCTAGATACTGCCTTACAAACCTACTCAGGGGGGTGCGATTCTAAATCTCCTCAAGTTGACTAGCAAGACTGACCAACCATCACAGAGTGCCTTCAAAGAGGACTGTGGTCTTTGTCCCCTCTTTCTCTTTTGGCCCCTGGCTATAGATGCCACTTTGCTCTGCTCTGTGCTCCTTGTCTTTGGCCACCGGTACTCCCACAAGAAGCTAAAATGTAGTAAGGCCAACTGATCATGAGTTGGAACCTCAAAAGCCATGGGTGAAAATAACCCTTCTCTTTACAAGTTAATTGTCTGGTATTTGGCTGCAGTGATGGAAAACTGAAGCAGACAGAACAACACCTTCCATTTCTGGCATCTCGCGGAAGCTCAGAAAACTATTCTAGTTGGAGCATGGTGGGAAAGAAGGCTCACACTTTTGTGAGCTTCTACTAACACATGGCCCGAACACGGCCTTTTCTGATGCCTTATGGCCTGAAGAAATGTAGAGGCGTGTGTCCAGTTGGACAGTCATGATGCTAGGGATCCGGGCTCTGCTCTTTGAAGTTCTCTGTTTGATGATGGACATTCGATGCGGATTCTGATCTGGTTCTGGTCAACACTAGAAACCGTTCTTCAGTGTCTGAGCCTTCTGTGGCTCTGCCCTACCTGGTGAAATAACTCTCCCTCATTGGTCCTCAGTCCAGATTTGACATTCTCTCACCAAAAGAATTCATTTTCTATCCAATAATGTAACAACACTAACTGTTTTATATTACATAAGATGAGTTTCAGGTTACTTTTAATTTGGTCAAGGGGGCCAGAGAAACAGTGAGAAAGTGCTAGGTATAGGGAAACATGCTCAGGGGTACCTAGCTGAGCGTCTGAGCTCAGAGGCCACCAGATTTCAGTGTCTTCTGTCCCAGGGAAAAGGAGTGCCGTCTGAACCTGTGGTGATACAACGGAGATAGATACAGATTGATTTTAAAAGAACACTTTTCTCTTATATGTGCATGTGTGAGTGTAGGCCATGTGTGTGCAGGGGCCTGTGGAGGAAAAGATTCTGTGGAGTCAGAGGTGGTTGTGGAAGCCAAACTTAGGTCCCCTGCAAGGGCAGTCCATGCTCATAACAGCTGAACTACCTTTCTAGCCCCAGAGACAATGTCTTAGTTAGGGTTACTATAGCTGTGATGAGACACTGTAACCAAAGCAGCTGGCCGGGAAAGGGCTTGTTCAGCCTCCACTTCCACATCACAGTTTATCACCAAAGGAAGCCAGGGCAGGAACACAAGCAGGGAAGGAACCTGGAAGCAGGAGCTGAGGCAGAGGCCATGGAGGATGCTGCTTACTGGCTTGTTCTCCATGGCTTGCTGGGCCTGTTTTCTTATAGAACCCAGAACACTAGTCTAGGGGTAACCCCACCCACAATGGACTGGGCCCTCCAATATCAATCACTGATAAAGGAAATGCTCTATAGACATGCTCGCTGCCTGATTTTATGGAGGCATTTTCTTGTTTGAGGCTCATTCCTCTCTGATGTGTCAAGGTATCACAAAACTAGCCAGAACTGACAACATATTAAGAGGTGGTGGGAGGGATGAAGGAAAGAAGAAAGGAGAAGGAAAAAAGAAAAAAAGAAAGGAAGGAAAGAAGGAAAAAAGAAACTCCCAAGAATTGAAGGGCCCTAGTGAGCTGAGGAGAGAGCCCAAGAAACACTGAACCACATTTTCCAAGACTCTTTACAAGTCTTTCCACAACACCCTCTTCTCCCAAGTCTGTTAATGGGGAAAAGTTTTTCTCGAGCATTCCCTGAGAAGACTAGATGAGCAAGGCCTGTCAATCTTCCTCTGCACACTGGCTTCTTTTGTACGTTAATCTTGATGTGTTATTCTCAGATCTCTATATTTTCCTGCCACACTCCCATCATTCTTATTGTATACATTAACTAAACAACTTTTAACATACAGGCACCCTTCCAACATACATGTCCACAGTAGCGCAGTGGGGAGGATGCCCTTATGATGCCTGCTTTACACAGGAGGTAACTATAGTTTTAAGCTGTGCAGGGCCTCCCAATTACTGGTGATCACTTGGATCTCAGGGTGTATGTTGCTGTCTCTGGACTTTGCTGTTGTCTTGGAAGTTTAGAACCTGGATTCCTGTGTTAATTCGGTGCCATCTTATCAAGTTTGTGGCAGGTGGACTTGAGGAGCTATAGTTTTAGTTGATCCCATTTATTAGCAAAATGAATGTGCATAACTGAGCAGTTCAGTTGACCTTAGAGTTTATATTTACAAAATTTAAATGGCAGGTTCTTCTTCCCCTCACAATGGTCTCTTTCATATTTAAATTCGTCTCGTGCGTGTCTATAGAATTGGTGAGACTCCAAAAGCCTCAGTGAAAGGAGGGTTACTAACGTCCTTTTGTTTTATTAAAGTGGGATTGCTTTATGTTTTGAACAAATAAGAAACAGCAATCAGATTAGGGTAAAGTAGAAGCTATTAATTAAAGGCAAGGGGGGAAGTTTTGATATAATAAAATCTATTTCATCTAATTCCTCCATGGTGATTTATGCTGTTGTCTTCTAGACCAACCCGAAAAGAGCATTTGGAGTTGCGCTGTTGGAAGTGCACATCTTACTGTAATGTATAATTATAGCCTACTATAGCAGCTTATATTATCCTTTAAATATTTATCCCCTTGAATAATTGGATTAGGAAATGTGAATTCATCTGGCGAGTATGCTATTAATTTTTCATATATTTTGATTGTATACGAATCGTTCACTTGTCTACCACCAAGTAAATGCAACTGAATAGCCTACAAGTTTACGACAAAATTATTCGCCTTCCTGGATCCTGCTGAATATTTATGTCTAAAATAACATACTCGCTGCAAACAAGGCAAACCCTGTTCTCACTTACCTATCACGGTGGCTAATAATTAATTTGATGGTAACCTTCTATTTCGCTTCCCTTGGTAGTTGAAAGTCATGATTAAAAATAAATGAAGACAATATTACATCAAAACCATTCCAAAGCTCAAAGATGGGTGTAGGCTGTTACCATGGAGCCCACCGAGGGGCTTGCCAGCGGAACTTGGCAGAGCTGCCCAGACGAAATGGGCTGAACTTTTGTTTTCTACAGTAGCAGTAAGACTCTGAAGGCCTGTGTTGACAGGTAATGAGGTTTAATTCAGAAGGGGAAAAAATTGAGAGAAAGAGAGAATGAGAAAAAAAAGTTCATATTCATTGTTTAATCAAATAAAATTCTTTCTGAGGATTCTGGGGCCAGTCCCTAGCTGCTTGCAAAGTTATGCTTTGATAACCATACACAGATTGTGTTAGGAATAACTTCTTAATCAGGGAAGAGAAGCCTCGTTCTCTACTCGCTCCTGCCCTTTGGGTGGTCCCAGCCAGAGAGCAGCAGTGTCCGCCTGACACGGGGTTTCTGAAAAGCCATCTAGCATTTGCTGACAGCTGCAGACCCCTTTTTTTTGTTAGGATAACAAACTCCCTGTGTTGAGGACAGCATCAAGCCAGCTTGCAGTACGCCCAATTAGAGAAGCTAAAATCTCATTTGTTTCACCATGGGAGCCCCCTGAAAGCACACCGTTTTGGCCTCATTACAGGATTTTTAACTTTACAAAAACAATTTCATTATGGAAATTAAAGAAGCTCATTTGGCCTTAGCATGTATGCTGAAGTTAATAAATTCCACCAGTATTTCAAGTACCACAGCATGGAGTTTTGTTTTCACTTAATCACACACAATAGTTGCCTTAAAAATTACACACACACACACACACACACACACACTTACGGGAGACTCTGAAGAAATTATCTTTTTTTGCTATTTTCTTTGATGAAAAAGAAAACCAAACATCAAGAAAAATAATAACTTCGACTTCGGTAGAGCAGAACGAAATGGTGAAGTTGGTGTCTTTGGATACAGACACATGATCATGTGACTGCATACCTGTGGCACACTGGCTTTATGCGTCACTTCTTGATAGGAACAGTGGCCCAGAGAGCAAAATTGAAATAAGAACCTCAGTTCACATGTAAAAGGGTTCAGATTTTCCAGTTGCTACTGGGTGAAGAGAAAGGTTTTTGTTTTTTTTTTAATAGAAGAACTTTGTGTTCCTAACAAAAAGGAAAAATGACACGACCGTATATTAGTCACTGTGTAAGTGAGAGAGAGTTGGAATAGAGACTTCCTTCTAAAAATATTTTTAATTCTTCTTTAGGTAGCTATATAATTAGTTATCTGAGGTAAAGCCCCTGCTATTTCTAGGAGACAAAATTTCACAGCAAATTTCCTGGTCCTCTGGTGCTTGCAGCCTTTCTGCCCCCTCTTCGGTGATGTCCCTGAGCCTTAGATACACTCGTGCTGTGGCTGTCGCCGTTGGGGTTTGGGACCCACCATGAATTGTTCTATGAACTTTGACAAGTTGTGGTTGTCTGTACTGGACTCTGTATGCTTTAAGGAAGTTTTTTTTTGTTTTTGTTTTTGTTTTAAAATAACTTTAGAAAGATTAATGTCCCTGGAATTGTCAATGTAAGGCTGGCCAGATCCTGAGTCATGGGTTGGGCTTATTAAACTTAGTAGCAATCTGAGAAGGAAGCTGTTTGCCAAGAAATTTCCTATCTACTTTTTCCTTACTTCTCCATATTTTACATAGTTTGAAGTGACCTTACCCAGATCCAATTTGAATTAGTAAATTTGTGAAATAAAACAGAAGAGTTCTAAACTTGCAATCATCAGACTAGGTAAATCATTTAGCTATGGATACAGGACCTTGGTGAAGGCCAGTGACAGAATGCTCGCTTAGCAGAGCATGTGTGAGACCCAGGGTTAATCCTCAGCAAACACACACTGAATGAAAGTAGAAATTGTTTGAAATTAAAACAAGAGGGATATAAAACAGGGAAAATAATTGTCAATACCTGCAATAATTTGGACAAATCATAATTATACCTTTCTGCTACATGGAATTCTACATATTTTTTGTTTTATCCTAGTAATTTTTTCTAAATGTCCATCCAGTTCCCCCTCACCTTTCATCTGTCTAATTATCTATCTATCTATCTATCTATC
>LOJH01034861.1:3374-15913 GCA_001685095.1 Ellobius talpinus
AGAGGCAGGTGGATCTCTGTGGGTTCGAGGCCAGCCTGGTCTACAAGAGCTAGTGCCAGGACAGGCCCCTAAGCTGCAGAGAAACCCTATCTCGAAAAACAAAAAACAAAGAAAAAGCAAGCAAAGGGCCAGATTTTGTCATCTGGTTACAGTTTGCCAAGACCTGCACATTCTGCTAACCCTTAAAGGTGTCAATGATAATGATAGAGCACAGCTCAATGATAGAGCACAGGCTGGCACATGTGTGTGGTCTTGGTCTGATACGCACACACACACACACACACACACACACACACACACACACACACACGAGAACAGCAGCACTCACCTCCCAAAGGCAGTTAGAGGGATTAAAAGAGAAGACTGTAACACATTCAATACCTTGCTCACCCTCCCCAACCCCTGTAAGTGCTGGAGCTCTACCAGCCATGTTCATGCAAGGCAAGCACCAAAGGGTCCTTCTGAACTAAACAAAAGCAGGAGAGTCCTGAGGGCTCTGCCCCATGCCATCCTGTGTCTCTATTATGCCGCTACTGTGGGTTCCCAGGCTACAGGTGAGGAAAATCCAGCCAGAGAAATACAACCAGGTCTCAAGGTCAAATGCAATCGGGCTCCTAGTTCTTGGTCCTCTGCCAGGCTCTCTTGTTCTCAAGTTACCCCAACTGGTGGTGGCCCAACCAAAGCACTGCCTGACCAACTGTACCATTTGTACTGCGTTGGACTTCAGCGGAAGAAAGCGCACAGAAACACACAGTCATGGCTGGAGAGATGCCCAGTATTGAAGAGCATTTGCTACTCTTGCAGAGGATAGGGTTTCAGTTCCCGGTACCTCCTTGGCAGCTCACAACTACCTGTAACTCCAATTCGAGGCCCTCTTCAGATCTCCACAGATACCAGGCACATGTGTGCTATACAGACATACACACAGGCAACACTCAGACACATCAAATAAAAAGTTTTTAAAAATAAAGTGAGCCAATAACTTAATCTTAAGGGTTCTAAGACGTCAAGTTCCCCTGGGTAAAGTTCTGGACTCCATGCCAGCACCAGTAGGCACAGGAACACCCTTCCATGGTAGTTCCCCTTCTACCAAGCAGGATCACAGGTCACACAACCTCTGGTACACTGGAGAACCAGGTGAATTCAGACTGCTGACCACAGCACCATCTTCCCACAAGGCCTCCAAAATGGAAAGCTGCTGTCCTGTTCTTGGCCACTGTTCTCTGAAATGCCTTCCAGAGTCACACAGATCACCACAGGATTAGGCCAGCTCCAACATGAACTGAGTGAAAACTTGCTTCTTACTCTACTTGGGATGGAGCTTTATGTCCCACCCAGGCACAAAGGGCCACCAAGTGTCCTTTTCCCTCTCCTCAGACTATCTACCATGGTTATCAGCACCAAAGACAAGGTCACTTGGACTACCCCTTCTCCAGAACCACAAAACACAAGCAACTATGAGCCAAACCTAGCACCAGCAGCAACTCCCCAAAACTAAACAACGGCCAATCAGGGAGTCAGGCACTCTGCCTCTCAGCGAGGAGCAACTGGGCTCAGCTCTCTCCTCAGCCCCAGCTCAGCACTGAAAACTAGGCCTTCTCTCTCCAG
Source organism: Ellobius talpinus (assembly GCA_001685095.1). Classification (NCBI taxonomy): domain Eukaryota; kingdom Metazoa; phylum Chordata; class Mammalia; order Rodentia; family Cricetidae; genus Ellobius; species Ellobius talpinus. The sequence continues at coordinate 4,983 of LOJH01034861.1, forward strand.
GGATCCTTGAAGCCCAGCAGTCCCGACATCCTCACCAGGTCCCTTCTCATGTTCAGTTCTCCCACCAACTGCACAGGCGTAGCTGTGCTTGGCTGTTCTCTCCCAAATACAGAGGAAGGACTGGGCTGGGTCAGGCTTGTCACATCATTGGTTCAAAGCCCAGCAGGAAGTTACCAGGCCAGGAAGCTCTCTGAAGAGGAAGAGAGCAGACTGCTGGCCATGCACTTGTGTCGCAGAGAGAGAATGAATCAGGCCACATAACTGTGACCTTCCTGCAGTCTTTTCCAGGACACACAAGGCTAGGCCTAAAATTCACACAACCTAAAAGAAAAAAAAAGTGCTTCCCCAAGGCAAGTTACACCCCGTTCAGCTGTGGTCACTGAGTGGCCTGGCCGTCGGATCCACAGGGTCTCACCTCCAATTCTGGCCATGCCATCCTTTCACTGCAGAGGACAGCTCATCTTTGAGCTGGGCTCAGTCAGGCCTTTGCCAGCCTTCCTGGGAATGAGAGGAATGTCCCATCCCACTTCAGTAGTCCGCGATGATGAGCAAAGCCGACAGGGCTTGGAAGAGACACCCAAAGAGCCAAGCCGGGCTGCTACCTCCTCACAGCTTCCTTATTTTTCTTCCTTCTCCTCCTCTGGGCCAGAGTCACATGCCACACAGTCAACCGGGCCTGGAATCTGGGCTGGCATCTGAGGGCCATGAGGCTCAGAAGGGCCAGCAGCCAGCAGTCAGGTGACCTGGGCAGGCCATTCCCCAGTGCCTGTGTCAGCAACTTCCCCACCCTTGGAGAACATGCTTCAACAGAGCCCAAGGGGCACTGAAGCTCCTTTTCAATCGCATCAACGGGAGACGCTTTTCTCCCCTTGGTGGTGGCGGGGTGGGGTTGCTTTGCAGTGAATCAGATTTCTTTAATGCACGCTAAGCTGAAACACACTGTTACAGTCCAGGCATGGGTGAGATGTGAGCCGCTCCTACGAGTACCAGGTGGCCCACTGAATGCTCATTGTGACTAAAATAAACTAGACCAGGTCACTGCTGGTCATGCAGGCAGTGTAGGGATAGTCTTGAGCCTGCTCCAAGGTCAAAAGAGCAGGACTCTCAGTCAGTATTACTAAGAAGATGGACCCAAGCCTTTGGCTTGCATTCCAGAGTTGCACAGATATCCACATGTGCAGGCCCAGCTTCAAAACTGGGTCTTAGTCATCAGGTGGCGTCTAACCACCTGTTGTTTACTACTGGCCCTCACCAGTCTCTTGCCACTGAGGACCACATGCTTCCCAGGTCACTCAATGATCCCCGGTCTGCCCTGTGTTGTCACTCCCCAGACACCGAGCCTTCAAACCTGTAGGCATTAGCTTAGCATTCCCAGCTCCTAACCCTTGGGGGCTCAAAGTCCAGACCCCTTCAACTTGATACTCCGAAGCCACCCTGGCCTCAACAGCTTAGCTTTTCCCATCTACACATTTCTCACCCTGGTACTCAGTGTCCCGAGTGTCTGAGAGATGGCTTCCTGCTGCTGCTGTGCCTTCTGCACAGACAACTCTTCTCTGGCCTGCCTAGCTCCTCGTCTTCATCTGACCACACCCCTGCTCATCCCTAAGATTCAAGTCAAATGCCACCTCCTCCAAGAAGGTGGCCTGGCCTCTACCCTTCGGCTGGATCTAAGTAACATTCCTAAGCTTCCACAGGACTGTGTGACTCATGGGTACCAGTGTCCACATATCTCCACTACATTAATCACACTATGGGGCACTCATTAGAAACCGCAAACAACCACAGTTCGACTGTCATAACCCAAGCCTCAGTGCTGTGAAGCTGGGATTTGATTCTTCCATCTCTTAGCTCTTCGAGGCCTAACAGTATATCAGACTGGTACCTGCCAGATCTGACAAACTCATCTGTGCCCTTATACCATCACTATGGCAGACAGGCTCCGTGCTTTCCACAAAAACAGAGACAGGTTGAAAGAGGGAACACAGTATGACAGAACACTAAGGCCAGCCCCCAAGGGGAAGGGGCTGCCACAGCATGGAACTTAAGGCCCTCCCAGAATCCCACAAAAAAAATTTTCCTCTCTCAAGGAATGTTTCCCCCCCAACTGCCAAAAGCACAGCAGGAAATTGCAGATGTCTATGTGGATGGGTATGGTAGTATATACCTATAATTCTAGACTCTTCCTGGAAGCTCAGACAGGAGGACCACAAAGCCAGTCTTAGCTACACAGTGAGTTTGAAGCCAGGCCAGGGAAACTTCTTTCACAGAAGAAACAAATGAAAAAACAAAATACTGTCTACTCCATCCTCCCTACAGGAAGCTGAGTTGTGGCTGATAGTAGTAAAATACTCCTGAGACACAGCCAGCCTAAGCTCCATGCCCAGGACACACATAAAGGGAAAAGGAGAGGACAAATTCCATGAAGTTGTCCTCTGACTTCCACATGTACACTATGGCAGGCCACAAAAACACACACACACACACACACACACACACACACAACTATGAACAGCACCTGAGAAAAAAACACTATTGAGTTGACCTCTGGCCTCCACATGCACATGCACCCATGTGGACCCTCGCGTGCACACAGGAATGGGCGGCCTGCGTCAACAGAGGAATTCCGGGCATACAGTCTCTGCCCTGTGTCACTGGCTCGAGGGCTCATGAGCTGAAGTGAAATCTTGCTCCTTGAAGAGACTGCGGTCATGCTCAGGTGGTGGTGGGGTTCTAGAGGAGGTGGGGCGAGTGCTCCAACTGAACCCCACAACCTCCAGTGAGAGGGTGCTGACAAGCCATCAGAGACCGTGCCCCAGCCAAAGGGAGGGGGCACCTATCAATGACATCAACTGCACATGCTCTAACACCAAATCTGACAAGTGATGATGGGCCCCTCACCCTCTGTCCAGAGGGGCACGCAGTCACAGTTTCTAGAGAATCTACTCACAGTGGTCAAGCAGAGAGGAGCCAAGACCCCGAGGTCACATCATCATCGTGGATACATTTAATTTTCTATGAGCCCAGAGAAATCACTTTTGATAAACAAGGATTTAGTTTCTTAAGGAGAAAGCTTAAAAGATTTCACTACTTCTCTTTTTTAAAATGCATACTACAAACTAAATTATAATGCATAATTTTGACTAATCTTCCTGAAAAAGCCATAAGCCCTACGGCAGAAAGTATCAGGTCAGAGTAAAGGCCTGTCTAGAAGAGCTTAAGATCTCCGTGCTCCACCCTGTGTTCTTTACTGGATGAGTCCAGGAGTCCTCTGACTGTCCTCCCAATGACACATTTGCCACTAATGGCCATTGGACTCTACATGTACCCAACCCAGAGGGTGAAGGTTATCATATTCCAGATGAGGGAAGCCAAGGAGGCAGAGTTACCTGCTCCAGGACACATAGTCAGGCCTATAGCAGGCCTTGGATCTGAACCTGGTACCAATCCCAGAGATGAATGCTAGCTCTGCCTGAAATGACATGGGAACGGTTTCGCCTACAATTCACTCCAAGTCCCTCTATGATGCTCAACATCCCCAGTTCTTCCCACTCCCGTAAAAAGGCCCTGGAACACCGTACACTGCCCTGGACCATGACAGAACTCTGTCTACCAGTCACCTCCTATTTTACATCCCTTCACGTGGAAACAATAGCCCCTGTCCTGTCCCATCCCCCACCCCCTGCCTCCTATTTGCCAGGAGTTTCACAAACATATTCAACTTATCCTCCTAAAAACACTGGAGCCAAGCAAGCAAGCTGTGGCATCTGAGGCCCAGAGACAATAGCAGACAAATTAGGCCCAGCTAGGAAGCAAGCAGTCCAATGCCCATTACCTTATAACTAGGAAAGTCACATGACTGCCAGGGGGACTTCAAGGAGGCACAGTTCCCAGGGCCCAGTCCCTCGAACCATGCCAAGAGGGACTACCTTGCATTTTCTACACCGTTTAAAGACACAGAATTACAGACACACACCCCACCCACTGGCCCTAGGAGATAGACTTCCTCTCTCACCCAAAGGATGGGTAGCAGCAAGGGACATTAGCTTTCACCTCTAAACAAGCATAAAGACTTTCCAGTCGGCCCGTGGAACCATCCTCCAGTCCTAGGCCCTTGGCCAGTGTGATTGCCAGAACAAGCAAGGCCTCTTCCAGCTGGGCTCTGTCTGGCAGGGCACTTTGTGCTTCAGCCTGGGAGGGAAGGTGGTCTCCACTGGACAAGGTGAACAGAACAGATGGCAGCAAACTACCACATGGCCACCCAAGGCCCCTCCAGACAGGAATGCATGCTGCTTATAGCTAAAGGCCTGTTTCCCTTGCACTGATGGGAAGGAATGGCATGGTAGAAGCTGGGATCACATCCCAACCACCCTCTCAAGAGAGCAAGAGATTTCTCTCAACAACATGGGGCCAGTACGCTGAGCAGCAAGCGCTAATAAAGTAAGGCGTCCACCTCTAAGGCGGACACTCAGCAGGGCCCAGTGAACATCTGCAAGATGAATGTGGAAAAACCTGTCCTGGAGAATTCCCCTCTCTGTGCCCTGTACTAGGACCAAGCAACCTTACTGCCACACAGATTTGGGGCCAAGAGGTCAACACCTTTTTCTGGAAGTCCATCTTCCCCGCAGACCTTTCCATCCAGACCCATCTCCGAGGCAGGGAACACTAGAGTACCAACTGGGCACACTGACCCACCTACCTTTCAGCTGAGCTAAGGGTGCATAGGCAGAGAAGACCACAGCAGTCACTGTCACCCCAAAGCAACTGAGTGTGCGCTGATTGGCTGAAGAATGTGGGATGGCGGGGATTTGGTCAGCCCGCTGACCTGTGTGAAAGCAGATGGTCTGAGGCGGGGATGAGATCACAGCGGTAGGGCAGTAGGGCTACGGATTGCAGAGATACGGGCTTACTCCTTTTGGGATTGGCACGTGATCCCAGGAGTCACCTTACCTTTCTCTTCCAAATGCCTGAACTGGGAGGTGAAAGGAGCTCTTGCTCGCCAAGGCCACTGGCCAAGTCTCCGTGCTGTAATCCTAAGGATGGCAGTGGGAGGATGGTTCGGAGCTGTGAGAGCTGTGGCCAGGTCTGACCCTCATTCTCATGGGAAGATTACCAAGATGTGCTCTGGACCTAAACTGCATCTTGCCTTCCCTGAGCCAGAAGGGAGCATCATGTACTACCTCTCCAGAAAGTGCAGAGAAAGCCTGCTTGAGAAACTACCCCGAAACCACAGTCTGGGCAGCCTCTTGGCCTTCCCCAGGTCTGAGGAAGGTACCTCAGAGATCTCAGGAACCCTAAGCAGGGACTGGGTACACATAACAGAAACAGGAACTACCTGGGTGACATCCACAGTGGGCACCTCGCCCAGAGGTGGGTACCTTTCAGATCCTTCTTTAGAGACAAGACAGCAGTGGAAAATTTCAAAAACTTTGCTCCACTCCTTTACAAGAAGGCTCCTAAACCCCGGCTAAAGAAACCAAAATAGGCAGGTTCTACTCTGGTCCCTGGTCTCGATTGTCAAACAGAATCAACTCAGGAACTTTAGAAATACCAGTGCTTGAGTCCCTGATCCCTTTCCCCAGCCCTAGCCATTTGCAGAAGTTGTGACATAATCAGGCCTGAGTCCAGGCAACTGGCTTTTTTGAAACCTCTACAGTAAGTAATTCACAGTCATGCGTTAAGGACTGCCTTCTAAAAACTCAGCACACAGGGGGCTAGCCCTCCCCCACAGACTCTTCAGAGAAAGGTCGGAGACCCAGGCAGGCAGGCCTTGCTGAGGGCCACTCCCCCACAGCACATCCACACTGAGACTAGCCAGCGCAAAACCATCTGTCTGGGGATGAGGAGTCTGCCCAGCCCTGGCAGGGGCAGACCCAGTTCCCCTGTGCTGGAAGATGTGCAATTGTGTTCTCTGATTACTTCAGACATGCAAACAAAATATGATACTGTACAAACCTGGGGTGGCAAGGACCACAACATAATTTACTTTGAGACGTCTGAATTACAAATTTAAAAAAATAAAAAGCTAGATTAAAAAGCACACACACACACACACGGCTTTGGAAACCCTTCTAACAACCTCTTGAGTGGAAAAAATGGAATCTGAATAAATGGTGAGGCAGGAGCTGCCAAATTTACTTCCTGTTTCCCCCAGAAGGTCACTGGGAATAATTACATTTTCTTGTGAATCTGTCTTTTGTAAAGTTCAAGCAAAACATCTCAGTCTTCCCAGCTAAGGCCTTGACTTTGGGCCTGCAGAAGAAACAACTCAGAGTTCAATTAAAGAAAGAAGAAGAAAAAAGACCATAGGAAGGGGGGGCAGTTAAAATTTGTAAGTTTCACTGCTGTGTTAACAAGACTAAACAAAATTTATGCTTTGAGATAAAACAGAATGAGAGCCTCTAAATTCTCTAGCTTGTATCACTTAGATAGCGTAGGGTAGGGGAAAAGCAGGCTTTGGGGCCAGCCAGCCTCAGCTGGTGCTACCGGCTTCTCTCCCTTCTAGCTGTGTGGCCTTGGATCAGGTACCCAGCCTAGCAGAGCCTCAGTTTCTTCCTCAGCACCAGCTGGCTGTGCACGGAGAGGCCAGGCTCGGGGTGTGGCTCGTCTGGGTTACAGCCTTGGGGACAGCATCCTATCAGCACAGAGAGAATCTCTGTCTTTGTACAATGGAAGTTGGAAAGAGCGGCAGAGGAGTCACCGGCTGGCCTGCCATCCCATCCTGGGGTCAAACTGGCTGTTTACCAACATGATTTGCTGTCACCCACCTGAGAGTGCTACAGTGGGAAAAGCCCCTCTAGAGACTCACAAATGCCTCGGAGGTGCTCCTGTTTTCCACGATGTCCCAGCAAGATCTGGCCACACTGCTCCCATCCCCCATGCAAAAGACAGCTTCCCCAACAGCCCCCACAGCAGGAGAGAGAGACCAGTTAAAAGAGTGGGGGTGCCTGTCACACTTCTCTGTAACCCCTGACGTGATGTGAAAGTCTACAAGGTAGACCCTTTGAAATGCAAAATCTCCCAGAGTCCTTCAAATGTGTTTTTATTTTCTCGGGTTCCTAAGGCTGCTTTCAGACCCACCCATCAGCATTTTCCCTCTCAATCAATTGGCATTTAACAACTACCATGGGGGTGGGGGTGGGGATCAAGGACATCTCTATTTTTTTTTTTCCAGAAAAGCTCAAGTAGTCACCATTCGCTTGGGGGTGGGGGAGATAACTTTGTCCTTGGCTCTAGCCTCCCAGCACCCGCTCCAAAACATCCTGAAACCAAGTTTCTCCCATTTTATCAGCAAGGGATTAATTTCTGCTCAGAACCTCAGAATATTTTCGTAGACAAGAATACAAGTTCCCTCTGACCCAGGTTTCCTTAAGATTAAGACAGAAACCATCAAAACCACAGCCCCAAATGTACAAAGGCTGAACCTTCAGCAAAACCATGTGCACTGGAGGTTAAGTCCAAGGAGTTACCTGAAAACAGTGTTGTTTGGCACAGAAAATTACGTCACCATATGAAGAACCCGAGGGAATGGAAACTGCTTTTGAATATAGACTTTTCAGTGGTGTGGTCATTAATCACGTTAATGTAAACTGCACTAAAACAAAAATTTTCTAAGCAAGTCTCAGGGCACATCAGCATATCTAAGCCCCTGGGTTTGTTTCCAAAGTTCACATCCCAGCAAGCAATGAAGCTACTGTTAATGGGGTCAGCTATTACTAAGCAGTGCCCCAACCCTGGAGAATAATAAAGGTGACTGTGGTGTATAGAAGAAAAAGAAGAAAAACCTTCATGAAGTTAGGCAGGAAACAAACAGAAACTAATCAGAGAAGGAGAGTGAGCGCATGAGTTTTGGAAAAATGTATTCATTGAACAAGTGTGAACACAAATGCCTCTGGGACAATGTTTAAGAAAGGAGAGCAGTCAGCATTTCTGGCAGCACCCAAGTCCCTGGGCAGGCTCTGTTTTGAAGCGTGGAGGGCAGGGCAGCAGCTGGACAAGGAGAGGAGGAATGGAGTCCAGCAGAGCTAAGCAGCACTGAGCCCAGCCAGACCCAGCCATGTGCTTCATGTTGGCAACAAACCGGTTCTTTCGAGAGAGGAGGAGTCTACGAAAAGGACAGCTGCAGCAAAGCAAAAGCAGAGAGGCAAAACCTCAAGAAAGCCCCGAGATTGGGGCTATCCCCTGAAGTTCAAACAAAAACAAACCACCTTTGGGGTTTGCAGAACTACTTAATCTATTAACACCCCCTCCCCTCATTGCTGGATCAATTAAACAGAGCCTGTCCACATCTGGTTTCCATATAAAACCAAAACTTGTACTATCAGCATATTACATAACAAATTAGGCCTGCAGGTTTCTTTTATTACACATCAGAGAGGTGTGCATGGTGGTGGTGGTAATGATGGGGGTTGGGCTGACCTGAGGATTTATTTAAGTATTCTTTTTTTCCTCAAGGGCACAAACAAGAAGTTTTCCATACTGTGCATGATTTAACCCTAGAAAGTCTCACGCCCGAATGACATTATCAACCTAGTCTGTGGACCCAGCCCTCAGTCCTCAGTGCCAGCTGGAGAGGAGTGGGTTGAAAAGGGTGTGCATTTTAAAGCGCTCTGCAGGCACTAGGTTTGCTCCACAGTGTCCCCTGCTGATAGTATTTAAACATAGCTCCCCATGAAGGGGAGGAGAGAGCTAGCTGCCCAGAACAGCCTTGGCTGAGCCCTCATCAAGGGTCAGACACTAGCTAAAGGGACTCACTTAAAGCAAACCAGCTTCTACGGAACTAATGGGAACGCTAGGGGATACCGAAGCAATCAACAGGGTGCGAAAGAAAAATTAGGAGAGAGGGAAGGTGGGAGACAGACAGACAGATAGACAGACAGACAGACCAGGAAATACCAGGGTTTCCTGTAAAAATGTCAGTTGAGTGATTCCCCTTGAAGTATTTATCTAAAGCCCTTTCTGTTACATACCTACTATGCCAAAAGGGGAGAAACTGATTAGAATCATTATCAATCAAAACAGTAAACTACCCCACTTATCCTGCCGCTAACACCCTTAAGTCCACCTCTCAGCAATTGCATGCCAGCTTTTCCATGATACTTGCTCTGATGCTAAAATGAACATACAACAAGCTCGTCATCTGAGAGGGAAAATAACAGGTCCTCGAGCAGAGCAGCTTTGAACTGGTCTTCGGCACATCGTGGTCCCTGTCTGAACATTTGGGAGAAACCCATAGGCATTCCCCAAGCCTCTTAGATTTCTTGCTTACCACAGCATCCAGAAACTGGATCAGTACACCCCTGGATATACAGCTACAGTTACTAAACTGATGACTCAAACCTTCTTTAACTAACAGGGGTCTATCACCTGGAACAAGTTAGTTGTTTTCTGCTAATCTAGTGCACAGCAAAAGGCAGGTGGTGGTGGTGAAATAGCTCCAGACCTTCAACTCACTATCAAAACTGTAACTGAGATAAATCCCTGTTTGCTAAGTGGACAAATTAAAATGAAACCAAAACCTGGCCCAGTCAGGAGCAATGAGTTTCAGGGTGGGCAAACTTCACTCTTTCCTAGGACCTCAAATCAAATCGCATCTTTTTAAACTGGAGTCCAGGATTCAGCAAGGAGGGATTCCCCCTTCCAGGCGTGGAGACTGCTGGGAACACATATGCTAGCATGTCATTTGGAGGTCTGCTAATAAGCTGAAGGAGCACAAGACGTTTGCCTGGCTTCCTGAGCCAATAAACAATGTCATTCCAACTCTTGAAGCAGTCAACAGAAAACAGCCCCTTTTCTCCACCGTCCAACAATTGAACAAACATTTGTTCCTGTTGAACAACCTTCAGCCAGGCTCCATCTGCACCAACTCCTGCGAGACAAGCACCACGGAGGCGGCGGCGGTGGCGGCAGCACAAATGCCCTGCCCAGGGGCCAACACCGGAATGCAACCCACGGCGGGGGCCACTTTCCCAAAACCACGGAGTCCGGATTCTACCGTATGTAATACTCAGGAGTGTGGCCTATAGGAGGCAGAATCCCATTCACCAAATGCTGCTAAGAGGTTTTCTTTGTTCGCCATGGTACTAAGTACAGTACGTGTTAATGAACCCGGTGGTCAAAAGGAGCACGCTTGGCATCAAGGAGCGTCCGAAGGCGACGTTCCAGAGCAAGCCTGCCCACGCAATTCTAGGACCATGTCCCGCACCCCAAGCATTGTTTCCCTGGTCCGGAGGTGTTAAGAGGAGCAACGGGGGGTGGGGGTGGGGGGTGCCCGAGAAGACACTAAGGGCAACTCAAACCACAGACCTCTTCGGATTCTGGGATTCCAAGCCTCTTTCGTCCCGGTCCCACCAAGAGAAACACCTAGTTGGGAACCTGACTTCCACCAGCTCGCAAATCAAGGAATGACAAAAAATGTGACTAGACTAGTATCCTGTGACGGACGGCCCTCTTCGCCATGTGCAAAAACCACGCCAGCACAGGCGACCCCCACTAGGCAAGCCCTGGCCGCAGCCACGCCGCCGGCTTCCCCTCGCGAGGCAAAGCGCCCTCTCACCCCCTTCGCCACCTCTCGGGCCAGTCAGGCAGTTTTGGAGTCGTCCCTGCGCACCCACATCCCGGGGATGGCGGGTGTAAACTTCCGCGAACAAAAGAGTTGTCTGCAAACGATGCAGAACTTCGGGGCTCAGCGCCTTCGCTACTGCCACAAGCCGTGGCTCAAGTTGAGCCTCAGAGGAGGCTGCCCAGGACGCAGCCGTCTCCGCGGCCGGCTGCCCACCCCGCGGAGCACAGACTTTTCTGCACCTCCAGGTTTGCTCTTTCCCCGCCTGCACGCTGACAAGTCTCACGCCTGCACCAGGGCAAACGAGACTGGGCGCCAGCAGAAACCAACCGATCCGCCGCCTAACAAGGAGAAAGAGGGGAAGAAAGCCAGC